>JAUZND010001779.1:0-13264 GCA_034780555.1 Coelogynopora nodosa
TTGCTGCCATATTAACAATTCCCTTCTAACAATTTACTGAATCTGTGCAATAAACTTTGAAAAATCAAAATCGAATTAAAATTTTTCTGTCTATTATCCAATCACAATCGACAAATGACTTATATGCATAGAAAAATCGATAGCATGCCACGTCATACAACATGCGCCAGACCATTTATGTTTATATCAGGTTGAACTTACGAATATTTCAACGGTAGTAACTTCTGAAACACCCTGTATATGTAACAATTATATCTTGTTCACTGATCTGAATTTTAACTTTTTATTATTTTATTTTAGTCAAAATTGTTAACAGTGTCATTAATAGCATGATTGTTGCCATCAATATAAAGTAATTACCTAATTATTAGTGTGTTTCTGTGTACTAGTAAATATTATAATCAAATATTTTTTGTAAATATAATAAGAAATTGTTTTATAAGCCTAATTAATCAACATAGTTAATTATATTATTCAAGGTCAGTTTATCTCAATGAAATATTAAAATCTTCGATGAATCTAATCCTTTATGGCTGGTTATGAAAATAAAAGAGTGCAGTGGAAAAATAAATTTAATAGTCATACAAAATATATTTTATAAGATGGTTGCAACAGAACAGGCTGTAATAATTCAGATGTGTATCCAGTATTTTGATTAATGATCATGACATGTGATGAGCTGTAGAAAGTAATATGCTCAGGTATTTGAGACCCATTTTTTGAGAATGTTGCTTTCTAATGGTACAAAGCATTTTTTTCTAGGTAGTCTAGTTATTGAAATATAATTTTTATATAATTGTATATAGAACAAATGTATATTGAGAAATAATTAAATTCTAATTAATAAAAATAACATTAAAATTATGTTAATCATATATAATATATAAGTGATCAGTTTTCAATGAGCTTTTAATGATGCAATCCATGTTTTTCTAGGTGATTTAGTTATTGATAAATTATTTCTAAATATATTAGTCACACTCAGTCAAGTTATAATATGGAAAACATACATATCTTTTCAAATAATATATGAATTAATAATATATTTTTGTGTAGTGGTCAGTTTTTGATGAGCTTTGCCTTTATAATGGTGTCTGGTCAGAAGTGTAGCCAAGGGGGGAAATTGCCTTGACATTTTTTTAGTGACAAAAATTTTGTCCAAATTTGAAGTGTTTAGACTTAAGCATTTAAATAAATATAATATATTATATTTATTTATATTTAATTATTTGCCATGAGCAAAACATTATGTATGTAAGAATTATATTTTAATAAGTAAACTACCTAGACAAAAAGTGGTTTACATCCAGGCACATAGACATAGTCAGGAGAGACACAATTTGAGGTATATTATAATTATATGTACAAGGTAGTTTACTTATTAAAATATAATTCTTACACAATGTTTTGCTCATGGCATGCCATGAGTCATGGACATTGTGTATATTTACCATTGTCCATGACCATGGCACATTGACATGGTCATGGACATGGTATACCTCTGCTCTGGCTCTGCATGTATGCTATAAAGTAAATATTTTCTTAGAACCCACTTTCAAAATGTTTTCGCCATACTTGAAAAAATATTGATAAAATATGCACACGACTTAAATCTAATTTATGTCATGACACGTCAGTCAACACAGATTACACCAAGAATTAGACATGTTACAAAATAGACTGTATAAGATAAGATCCGCAGAAAATGTTCATTGCTCAATACATATTTAATGCAAAATCAATATACTTTATAGTTAGGAGTAGTTATATATAATTCAACAAAAATTTAACATTCTCATCCGAATTTGAAACCGAAAACAAACAATGTAATTAAATTGATTTCACAAAATAAGGGAATTTTTTTATTACATTAATTATATTAGAATTTTATAATATATATCATTATTACTAGAACACATGATTGTAAGTAATTAAAACTGAACTATATATAGACAAGTCAATATCAAACATTATTACCACAAATATTTTCCTACAACAATAATAAAAGAACATACTATAGTAGGACAACTCAGGCTTTCTTTTTATTACAACAATAATACAATATTAATAATAATACAATACAACAACTAAGGCTTTCAAAACTAGATTGTATCTTCAAAGTGAAATCCGTACTCTCCTTATATATATAACTCATAGTTCACATTTCAAAAAATCTGCGGTCATATATATTGGCTACATACAGCCGTATTACAGAACGTGTACTAAAACTAGGATAGGTGCCAGTGCTAATTAAGACAAATATTTGTACTATAAAGTAGCCCGCAGATTTAAATGCGTATTACAGATTGTGAGTACTATAGTTAGTCACGCCTCATTGTCCATATCTAACTATAATTATCCCATTCGACCCCGCAGTTTCACTCCATGGCATCCACAGCTGTATAATTGACCAATATGAACACTTCTATAAATTCACATTATAGTTTGTATAGATATTATCTAAACAAACAAGCTATATTAATTTTGTCCAGATAATTTATACTATTAGACCTATGACTTAATTATGATATTATATGTATCAATTATATATATATATATATATATTTAATTATTGTTATTCATAATTTATAGAAAATATACTGTAGACGAAATTAAGAAACATTGGTTTTGCAAATTAGGTTATTAAGATTATATTTACTAATAGGCCTATTAATCAATACCCTTTTACATTCTATAATAATTTTATATCACATAAAAAATATCTCTTACGATATATATTTTTGCGACACTTTATTCAATATATATTTGCGTACTTTTAATAGTGACCAAAATAATTAATTGGGATGTGCATGAGCATGTAATTGGAAATATACTAATAATTGGAAATAAGTTAATGAAATATAAGAATTATTTTGAGGAGATAATAAATAATTATTTTAATAGTTATGGGATCTTTTATTTGATATACTTACGTACATTAACGTAATATACTTTTGTCAAAAAAGTAATCTTATATAAACATATAATCAAATGTTTAACTCTTTTTAAAAAAGTCAAAATTATCAATTGTATAATAAGTTACATGCTATGAACTTTTTTATCATATTAAAAACATTGCCTAATTATTATTATTTTTACAATATAATGTTAAACAACTGTTTAAAATACTATATTTGTATATATATGCATGATAATGCGTTTGTTAATTAAAATAAACTTTTAGCACTGGGTAAGCACTGGGTGAAGATATATGCAGGGGGTTCTATACATTAGTCCATGTTCTGTAATAGTGTTTAGCACTAGCCTGGGGAATTTAGTCTAATCACGCCGATTTTACATTACTATAGCACTCGTTCTGTAGTAGGCCTACATCGTCTATAATAGTATATATAATCCCTGTTTATTGCTGATCTTCAAGTGCAGATCGATCATTGATTTTTATATTATTTCATTGGAGTCTGATATATGGGAATCAATATACTGCAGTAGGAATCAACATTTTTCTTATTTTTGAAGATTATTGGATGCTACTGAGATTTTCTCTGAATATTGATTTAATCTTTTATCAACACTCCCCAATATTGCACTCATCGCTAGCTCATGGTTAAAAAGAAAAATTTGTTTATTATAGAGAATTTATTAATTCTCATCTTTATAAATATAACATTTCCTTTGATAACGGCGTTAACCCGGCTCCTATAATAAAAAACCAAAATGTATTGTCCATATGATGTTCTTTGAATTTCATTTCACTGACAAAATGGAAAACTGAAACATTTCATTAATTTTTCATAAAAAAACTATCCAGTCTCCTTTTAAAAAGATTTAACATTCTCAGATCATTCCCCCTACTGTTATTTTTACCTATAATAGAACTATTGATATTAGCTCAATTTATCTCAATTTAAGTTCTTTAAGATGTTGTGATTGAATTACACCAATTATACACAAAGAACACCTTTTGCTAGTAATCACAGGCAATTTAGAAATGATCAAACAGCCAGATTTTCAAGATATTATTCAAATGTTGCTAAATATTGTTAAAGTACACCTATTAATCTATTGAAGCATTTTAATATTACACTTCTTAAAAACTTCAACAATGGTATTAAAAAGTTTCCAAAAAACTTATGTTTTTAATCACTGGCTGTTAGTTGAATTATTTCTAATAATATTAAGTGTATGAAATATAAATAAACATAATAATCTATGCATATAACTTAATTATAAAATAATTAAATCTGAACTTAAATCAAAACAATAAATATTTGTCAACCTAGAAGCTTTCTCTTAACCATTATAATAACAGATTCAACAGTTATTTACAACTTTAGAAATATTTATCTTCCATAGAATTTATATTTGACAATTCATGCTCATGCGTCTTTTGTAAATAAACGTTTAAACTAATTTGTAATAAATGTTTAACCTACAATTAAATAAATTAATGTAGAAACTAGGTAGATGTTAAATATATTAGCATGTCGTATGTATCGGAAAACTCCAATCTGTAACCACACTTTTTGAATTAACACAGCTTCCAGAAAACTTATAGAGCTACCTAATTCTTTGTGGGTCATAGAAAATTGTAAAACCTAAATAACATTATTCATTGTGTGAATATTAATTAATCTGCCACCCAAAAAATGATATCTAATTGTAGATCCAATAAAAATCGAGCTCTTCGAATTATTATACGGAACAACAAATTCTGTTAAAATGTGGTATAGTTCAAAATTTAATACCAATTCTTTGATAAGATTGCATTAATTTGTATTGAAGATATTAGCCGATTATAATTGTACTTCGTTAGTTGGCAAATGACGTTAATATTCTCAAATACGCATGATTTCAATATATTTGGAACATATTTTGCCTTTTGTCGTAAGAGTGGATTAAATATAAATAGGCTTTTTCATATTTCACCATTTTATCTCATTGTAAAATTTACAATATTTATATTATTTGTACCGTTTACGTAACGTTTTGTACCATTATCACGTCATTCGAATATATTAATTTCGTAATCAAACCATTTGCGTATAAAAGGTTACTTAAAAAATACATAATAATAGTCAACGTTCAAATATGATAGTAATTAAAGAAATATTAAAAAAATAAAGTATTATTATTGATTATAAATTTGAAGCAAATTTCATTTTTAAAGTTTATCCTCTTTTGTTAGCGAAAATATATGAGTAAAAAGTTCAGATTTAAAGTATTCGCGGAATATGGCTAGTTCAATAACATCTAAATAACACCAAATAAATCCATATTCCATATATACGAGCCATATATACTGGCGGAGTATAATATACATAACGATCACCAATTGTGAGCTTCAAAGTTTGCAAAAATTTATTTTGTAACTTAGGCAAAAACAAGGCAAAATGTCACAAATATGATTGAATTTTTTATTTATTTCTTTTTCATATGATCAGATAACGTTACTAATGAAAATACATGATCCGTATTACTAATAATATATGCAGCGTGTTCTATGCATGGGTACGCGGTCGATCGCCTGGGAGAACTGCCTCCTGTAGTCCCACAAATAATGGTCGATCAAAACAGAATTGATCGGAAGATGTTCCTCATCACCGACCACAGTAACGGTCTTCAAATGTGCCGCCATCATCTATAATATTGTAGTAATGAGGCATGAAACCAAATCTATAGGACGATACGAGATGGAAACCGATGGAAATTGATGCCGAGGTTAGTAGCATATAAAGCTTTTTGCGCTTTTAACGAAATATCTTAAGATTTTAGAAATTTGTTTAATTTGTTTTAATATTCATAAATACAAGACAAAAAATTGGCTTACTCTATACGAGTATATAATGGTATTTCTTTTCAAAGCTTTATAAAATTCAAACAATTGAAATTATTTATGTTTTAAAATCATGTTGAACAAATAAAATAATTTTTAATCAAACCCACAGTATCTTACTTCTATAGCTTGTAGAGTTAATCCGCGAATTTCAACCTCAAAATTATCTCCATATGGTATTAATTCTCCTGTAGATAAAAGATGTTTAACAAAGCTATATTTATAACCAGCTATATGATAGAAGGAACGACAAACATATAAATTATAAATATTTTAACAATGTTTTAAAAGTGATACTTATCATTATGATGTGCAATTTTAAAGGGATACTTAGAAAAACGGATCAACATTTGATTATCGATCGGCTCTTACAAATATGAACTCTTTAATTCGGTAAAAAGTTTATATAAATATAAAAAAATATGATTATAAAAAAGTAAACTATATAATATAGTACTATTTATATACAAATAAACGACTTGTAATGGTGAAACATTCATGGAACAAGTACTGTTATAAAAAAACATATAATAATGCTAAAATATAATTTTGCCAGTAATCACACTTTTATCCAAACGATTAATTCAACTTTCAGAATGTACTTTTAAATTAAATTAAAATTAAATAAAGTGCTGCACGTACTATTTTGCCAACTTTTCCTATACATTGATAGACATGTCATATTATATAAGTCGGCATTGTTAGGTGAATTATCCTACAATAATATAATTACCCACCTTTTACCAGCCGATCGGTTAGTTCCTGGGAATACTCAAGTACCCCGAAGTATGACAAGGCTTGCGGTACTCTGAACAAATAAATATACATGAAATATGTTTGACATAAGCACAATATATTTCTCAGTGATACCATCCACAGACATTTCAATCGTTTCAAGGAAGAATAATATATAAATTTAGGTCGATTCATGGACATAATGATTTATTAAGCAACTAATCGGTGGCTTGTCTAAATCTCTTTTGGAACATGCAACCGTTGCCTATATTTTATAATAAACAACTGCACGAAATGTATAGTTTTAAGCAAATATTATTTCGTTATACACAACAATTCATTTAGAAATAATTGAATAAATTAAAATATAATGTAATATTAATTACATAATACTGTTATGTAATTGTTATGGAAAATAAATAGTTAGGGAAACTGTTTCGATATGACACCAGAAAATTGATTTAAAGAATCGATCAAGTTCTAAAACATTCACTATAATATCAAAAGTGTTTGTTTATTGTTTGTTATATGATTTATATAGTTATTGATATTTTCCTATTTGACTTTAGTATATCATATTCCATATGTGTGACCTTTCATGTTTTTATAGGCACGGTGCAGCATTGAGTGCAAGCAATGTCTGGAATGATTTGTTTTTCTAAATTGTTACTCGTACTGTATATGGCGGACGAAGGGGTTACAACGAAAATCATTAAAAAACGTACATAATCTTCATTATTTCTACATAAATCTAATGATCTCTACATAACTCTGATTATCTATCCATAAAGATGAGTATCTCTACATTTTATTCTTGATTATTTCTATATATTCCTGAATATGTACGTTTTTTATGCCTTTCGTTTTCACCCCCTTCGACCGACATAATACTGTATAGAGTCACCTAAATGGATGTTTTTGTCACGAAAAATCCGTCTAAGAACGCTATTGATTTTGCATGTTATATTTTCTTGAATATTGTCAAACCATTCACAATCTTCAAGCACATTCTGATTTAATAAAAAACATTTTTGGCATAGAGCATATAACCCATTTTTTGTGTATTAAATAATGGCATATGGTTTATTGACTAGAATAGACAACCATCTCAACTAGTTCTAACTTTTATACCGATTATAATTGTTCCGTATTATCGACAGTTTTATTGTAAACATTATACGTTCTTAAAATAAATTAAAAAAGGCAAAAATTTTTATGCTAGTTTATTCCCTAAACACTGGTTTTTATTAGCCAAATACATATTTATGTAATGTATGAGAGAGTTTCTTTAATTAGTATAACAAATAAGCTATTATATTTGATTGAAACTGATTGAAATGGATTTAAATTCACATGTTATCCATATTTCACAACATAGAAAATTTGAATTACTTTTCATTTACTTAATTTGGATTAATTATATTAGTTCACCAACTTTAAGCTTCATATCCTTTTTCATGATATTATTAGTTTTTAACGTTGCCTTATTTAAAGTTGAAGTACATTTTCACGGAAATAAAAATCAATAAACGCATTTAAAGAAAGACCATTGAAAAAAAAAAAATTTTTTTTTGATGATAGCTTTATACGAAAACAAAGAAATCTATAATTAGAAACGTTATAATATATAATACTGAGTAACGATTAAAAGGGCGTCTTTAGAACATTTATGCAACAAGCATAATGTAAATGATATATAAATCATAAAATATAACCTGTAATCAGCGAATGCAGTCAGCTTGTCAACATCAAGAAATTCCGCAAAACCACGAGCTTCCAGGCAACACCAAATATCACCAACAAGGATTTGAGCACGCTTGTAAAATGCCACTGAAATGGAGGCCGAGGATAAGTATAGGGCTTACTAACGGCCAAAAGACAAACGAGTATTGTGGTCTACTTTGATAAGGGAAAAAACTACTATATTAGCTACAAAAGCTTTTGTACAATTTTAAGAAATTTTGTTAAAAACAAATCATTTTAAGAAATATAACATGATTATCTAATTTTTTTTAATTAATCGTGAGTGTGGTCACCAACAATTATTTATAAATCTAAAAAAATTAGCAAAGAAAGACAATATTTAAACAAGCAGATTAATATATGACTAAATAGCAAATGTACTCAGCAAAGATAATTTAGTCTATAAAGTTGTATTTTGAGTAATCGATTCCACCATATATTGGATTGTATCAACATAGATGGTGTATTGGAGTCGTAAAATTTAAAATGTAAAGTCGTTAAAATTTGTGCATGATATCCTCTACGCTGTGCGTTATAGAGATAATTTTCAGTTTGGTCACTGTTACATGTTACAATACTAAGCATTTATGAAAATATCAATGCAATTCAATTTTTCTAAATGCTATTTAAACAGATAATAATAATAAAGCAAATTTTGAACAATGCAAAAGACACATTCCGAATTAAATTGCAATTCGCAAAAATAAGGTAACCAACCTGGTTGGCCTTTATAAACGGTTTCATCCCGAAAGCTTGCAAAGTTATCAACTATTATTTGCAACAACTTCACCGCTGATTTGTCGCACATTTCTAGACATTTTTGAAAAGAGCCTCCAAATTTCTGTTCAAAGGGAGAGTGCAATACGGGCAAGTGACAGATTAAATTACAAATGAACTTCAATATTATAGGCTACATTAAATATTTTCAAACCATCACGCAATACAAATAATTATAAGTGATATCCCAAATAGTTTCAAGTGGAAAAATCTTTATTATTTTCACAATTTTTTCCATCGTACTATTTTAAATATATAGAAATACTAAATAATTTCGCCGTATTTATTTTAGGCTGGATGGGGTCAATCTTCGGTTTACTTAATTATTTACTAAAATTGTTAATGTAAAATTGTCAAAATTAATCGCATAAAGTAATTAAAACATACAATAAAATAACATATTTTAGATTTCACTGCTCGCCGTCAGGAGTTTATCAACACGCGTGCAAAAATCCTCCTTCTGAAAGAACACGTAGGCCCCTATTGCAAAACTAGTTCAAATAATGTTAATCGGTTTTGAAGAAATTCCCAAACAATGTTTTTTCTAATGTTTTTATGCGTTGGTGCAAATATATAGGTCAAGAGAATCACGATATGCGTTGTGCAAAGGAACCGCGAATGCAAATCACGAAACTTAATTATTTTATAGGGTAATTATGTTAAGTTACAGAAATAATAAAACATTCAGTTAATAAAAATTAACCGCAAAATTCGTTAAAAAAATACTGTGTTATATATTGATTTTTGATAGACGCTTTTGACCTTACGGAACATTTTTATTCTGCAAGATATGAATGAATAGTGCAATTGTGACAATTATCAACATTGTTAATATGATAACGCCATATCTTCTTTCGTTTCAGAGAAACAGACACCTAGCTACCCTATACAAGCCAGAATTTCAACTCTACTGAATTTTTTAATTTAATATTAATTAAGACACATCAAAACATATAGTACGCCGATCAAAACACAATTTTCGTTGCTCGACGAAATATATATATAAATTAATAGTAATAAACACGAATAAAAGGTTTTGTACGTCGGATCGAAATAATTCTAATCAATGAAATCAATTAGCAGTAGATCAATCAGTCCACCTCGTTAAGAACTTTGCCGGCCTGATGCATGCCCTCCAAACGAGCTTCGATAAGCGGTATATCAACCGCGTTATTTGACCGGAAAATGTGCTTCAGCTCTGCCAAGGAAACCGTTGCGTAGAAACGCGGATTGAGAATATCGATCCCTTCCTACAGTGCAGTAAAATGAGTAAAAATACGCTATAGTTGTATCTACATGTCGCTCACGGCCATATGGAATATTTTTGAAATTTTAAAATAATACTTTTTATTGTCTCCCAAAAACAAGGAAGAGAACATTTTCAATTACAAAAGTTTGCAACATGAAGTAATTTAATAGGGTACAGATTTTAGCGGGAATATTGGTTTTTAATGGAGATTATAATGTTGATGAGTGTGTATTTATTTATATTTATAGAAGAAAAAAATTGTTATTCAGACACTAATGTGTAACAACAGTTTGTGTATATTAATACAATTACTGGTATCTTTCTAAAAAATATAAACCGTAATTATTGCACATAATTTTTATTTTTTGTATGATTTTTTTCAATTTAGAATATAATATATTACAGTTAGGTATATATCAATTTTATATTTTTATGAAAGAACACTGGGATAACATTACAAAATAATCAAACATTTGGATTGATAAATAAATAATATTTATAATAAAAAAATTATAATAAATAAATGATACGCTTTCAAAATAAGTAAGATAAAGAAGAAAGATATAACATCATATAGTGTAAACTGAGTTTATATAATGTAAAAAAGAATGGAAGTATTGGGAAAATAAAGAGCACACAATACCGGATCTATAGAAAGTACTTGTACAAATAATAAACAAACATTCAATAAACCAGACTAAAACAAGTAAATCACAATAAAACCACACTGTAAAAAAAATTAATTGGGAACACATAAAAAATATATTTGGGAACGATTTTGTTCCAAATCGAATTGGGAACACTTCAAATTTTTGTCCGCTGACGTGTTCTCGATTCAGTTTCCATGTGTTCTAAATTTGATTACTGCGTATATGTTTCCATTTTTTGTTCAATATTACTTTGCTCACTATGCACTAAAATGAAGCAGAATAGATTTACAAACATATATCGTAATTTCATATGTATACATAAATGAATTTGCTAATAAAGCAGGCCTACATAATCTACATAATCAATAAATGAAAACTAGAGATGTACAAAGCAGGCCTACAATGGTAAACCACACCTGTGGAACATACTAAAATGGAGTCACTACGAGGAAAGCGACAGCCAAAATACTGATCAAGTAATAAAAGAACCACAGGTCAGTTTTGGTCATAATTCAGTGTTTAGTTATTAATCTAAATAAATAATTATTGTATAAAATTACACTGGGATACCTATATAACTTATTAAAACAATTTCTGCTAGTTTCGAAAACGCATTGGAGATACAAAAATATGTTGAGTAGGCCTACCACAAACAACCAAATTACACATAGGAAAATTATTAAATGTATCAAAAAATTCAGGTAACACAGACATGTAAAACAACACAATTAACCGAATTTTCCTTAAAATAATTAAATTATTTAATTTTTAAGTTTTAAGCATCGTTCCAAATCAGTATAAAAAGCACAACTAATTAATAAAATATGAGAATTCTTATTCAGAATTATATAAAACTGCAATTTGTTTTAAAACTTTGCGCATTAATTATAGTTTGCCACAGCACATAAATATAGGAACACTTGTACAATATATATATATATATATATATACGCAAACTGTGTCACTGACTGACATCAAGGGCTCTGTTGATCGCGGCGCACAGACTCCAGTATCCCGTGTACTCCTGACCGGCGTAGATGACCGTGTACTTCACCTGGTCATCTGTCCCCTCGGACCAGAAGGAGAAGTTGAGCAGGTCGGTGAGAAACACCCTGACAAGACCCACATCAAGCATGAGAGTTAGAAAACAGTTACCGGGAAATTATCAAGCAGCTAACATCAGCATCAACCAACATTGGGAAAAATTCAAACCAACACAGAGAAAATGAACATAAAGTGCAAAAATGTTAAAAATTACCACAAAATAATTTTCAAAATTACAGAAATATGGTTATAAAATGGTCGAAAAATTAATTGATCAAAGAATCACCAGAAAATAACAGAACTATTACTAAACCTAATCTGGAAATAACCGCAATGTGACCTTATAATTATTGAATACTGACACGAAAATAACAAGTAAAATACAAAAATACTATATGAAAACCAAAAAATATAAAAAAACACTGGAACATTGCAGGAAAATGGTCTAAAATCTGTTGAAAAATTTTTTCAACGAAAAGAATTTGAAAATTATAAGAAATTAATCGGAGAATGACCCTAAATTTACCCGAAAGGGACTCTTAAATGACAGAAAATAGAGAGAATATGACTTATGACGAGTAACAATGTCGCTACAGTGACAACAGCAATTAAACGAATTGCTATAAGTTATAACAACATAGAACTAATTATTATAAACATACCGACCGATAAAAAAATTATTTATTGAACTATTTTTAATAAAGATATTTTTTAGAAATTTTGTCGTAATTATTCAATTATGAAATTCAGGACATTATCGTTACGACAGTATATCTAAGATTTACTTGTTATGCCGATTAAATGCTTCAAGTTTGCTTACTGTTGACGAACTCATACTGTACACAAACCACGCAGTGACTATCAGCAGGCGCGGATCCACGGTGGGGTCAGATGGGGTCTGGACCCCACCTCAATTTTTCAGAGCGCCCCCAAACGACAAAATGCACTTGCGCTGTACACGCACTGCAATTCTCACTTGCTAAACTTGGCGATTGCCACCTCATCATGTCAGCAGGAAGTGAGGAACCTGATCGGGATCATCAATCAGCTGTTCTTGTTTTTTGATCTATCTCCCAAGCGGCAGCGCTACCTTGAAAGAGTCATTGAGGAATTCGCTCCGAGTGATATGAAGCGGAGAAAGATCCTCGGATTGTGCAAAACACGGTGGGTCGAGAGACACGACTGCCTTGAAATGCTCCTGTACACACTGGAGTACATTGTTCAATGCCTTGATCAAATTGCGGACAGCGTGGACAAAAGCTGGTCCTGGGA
>JAUZND010001780.1:0-13263 GCA_034780555.1 Coelogynopora nodosa
CCCCCCCCCCGGGTGTGGTGTGATTATAACACGTAAAAAATAATACAGTGTTTCAAAAAAATGCTATAGTCATTAATACTACAGTAATTATATTTCAATAATATTTTAACATTTAAAGTTGTGTTAAGTTATTACCGTTATAGAATAAGAATTGTCTTGTACTATATCAGAAGTAAAGGTTTCGTATTATGCACTTTACTTGACAAATTTGTTGCATACATTTTTGTGACTTTGATTATACATTTTACTTTGATCGATTTACTTTTATAAAATTGAATATTACTTCTGATTGACGGCATTATAAAGTGGATGTAATGCTTATTATATAATGCCAACAGATTTTCAATTATTTTATTTCCGTTTCCCACTTTTGTCACCCACTTATGCTCATCATAGGTGAATGAGTCTGTCATTGTCTTTCTCGTCAATTTCATTCTAATAAATACATCTAATAATAATATATTGTATTAATTTTAAACACATTATTTTCTTAACATAAATGAATACATAAATGTAAAAAGTAATTAAGGAATGAAAAACGTAGACGACAGCTAAACAATTGTTTATTACGTTAAATATTAACATAAATGAAGATAGATATCTTGATTGATGTCAACCATATTGAAAATGTTTATTGGCATTATTAGCTCAAAAATTTAATACAAGTATTATAAATAATAATCAGTTTAATAAATACTATAAATGAGATAGCTTTGCAGTTTTAATAGGTAATTTTAATGCCTTAATCGATGCATATAATTGTAATTTTTGATTAAATTAAGTTATAATTCATGTTCATAGAAATTTTACGGTAAATTTAAATGCAATCAAATATATTTCAGAATTTCTTTAGAATTATTTTATGTTGATGTTGATGTTGATGTTAGTGTTTTATTTATTATTGTATATATAATATGAACATACCGATTTGATTTATTATTTTTTATATTGTTATATTTTAATACTTTTTAATATTAAACTATTATGAGGTAATATGTGTTTTTGACGCATTCAAAAAGAGTAAAAAATAAATTAAAATGAATTTTATCAAATTAAATCGAAATTTGCTTAATCGATACTACTTAAATCAGTGATTAACGTGTTATATGTGTCAAAAGCATTTTTTTGGTTTTTAAGGCGTATCATATGACAAGGTGTGGAAACCAGTTGACGGTGCTTATGCATGATTACAATAATATTTAAATATAAAATAAATGAAAAACGAAAAAAATTGGAAAAATCACAACAAACTGTGTTGATCTGCTATTAGTAAAAATATCTAGATAAATATCCGTGAATATATCAGTGAATATATAAGTAAATATCAGTGGCTATCAGTGAATATATATGTATGTCAGTGTTTAGAAAAAAGGTTTGTTGCGTTGGTCATTGATATAAAACAGTTTATTAAGCCTTTAATAAAAAATCTTTACATTATGTCTAAGAAAAGTCTAAGAAATATATAATTACCTTATATGCAATTTAATTTAAAGTATATCAAAAGGGCATAACAATAATATCAATTATTTTAATATTTATAACACTTTAATAAAATAATATTAAAATAGTTACACTATCTTCACACGATATAATATTATATAAATTGACAATATATCAATATATCGTTATATCAATATCGCACAATATATCGTTCTATTATAAAACAATACTACAATTTTAAAATAAATAATATTGAAAAAAGGATTTTTCATTTTAGGTTAATCATATTATTTTTTCACATTAAAAAAATATATTTATATATATTATTACTTTTATGTAGACTTCCCTACCATATGAATGATTTATATATAAACGAAAAGAAAACCCAATTTCAGAAACAGATAAATTATTAGAATTCTAAATATGAATCAACCCTACCATCTGGTAATAAAATTTACACTATTTCATTATGGTAATGAGCTATACATGCTTGTATTTACCAAAATATACGTTTTGTAAAGATTTACTCTTTATAGGTTGTAAGTATAAGTATATAGACTGAATCGAAATAAAAATATGAGTCTGAATATTTGTATTATTTATTAGAATAAAGTGTTACACAAATATTGAATAACTAAAGCTAAGAATAATTTTCTAGCAAAATTAAATTATAACGCCATACTATATTTTAATATTATAATATAATTCATAAATTCTTAAATGGCTATAGCAAGCAATTGCGAAAAATATATCTCATAACACTCCAAAATTAAGCAATCTTCAGATTGGCAGATTGGTAGCGTTTACATTTAAGAGGAAATATGTTCTCATTTCTGTGCGTAGCTATATAATGAAAAGTACAGATTGTTAGAATATATTTCATCAGTTCATTTAATATTTATAATACAGGGTATAATGCATAAATACATTTCGGTTATATGTATATGCAACTTGTAGCAAATCTTTCTACGTATATCTTGTAATAAGCTGTATCACAACTTAAATTAATTATAACGGTGCCTGTGCACATGCATATATGGAAAATCGTTTTTATCACCTTATATGTATATACAATATATATATAAGTATCACTCATATTAATTATTATACCGTCTAAGTGTTATGGAACAGATGTTACAATATACGGTAACATATTGAATTATGCATATGTAGTTCAGTATAAATAATAATGAAAAAAGTGTTCAACAATTGAACAACGTTTCTTTTATTGGACAACATAGTAAAACACTTAAATAAATAATTATATTTGGTATTCTATTTAATAAAAAATGTATAACAATTAATAATTAGGAAATATGTTGAAGTTATTAAATTTAGAATATATTTATTATGATATTCTTAAACATGTAACTAAACATGAAATATTCATAAAGGTCATCTGTATAAATTGTTATTATGAGGAAGAATTATGATAAAATTTTATTTGTGGCAGTAAGATTTTGAATTGTTAAATTAAGAATGTCCTTGCTAGCATATTTATGAAATTTATGCTATACTATCTTTTAACATTGATATTTAAAAATTCAACTAAATACCCATTTCCACTATAACTCTTAATATTATATAATTTTTAATAATTTGTTTATTCATGACATTTTCTTATTCACCCCATAGAAACGCCAAGTAAAACAAATTGTCATTGGACAGTCGCAAATTGGGGAGGGGGTTAATTAATAACCACAATTTTTGTTTTATGTGAACAATCAACTTAATGGAATACACTCAAATTATAAAACATATTTATGATCCTTACCTATTTTATATTAAAAACTTTTATTATGGCCTTGTAGAACATTAAGCTGTACGTCATTAATGTTACAAAACATAATTCTATTCGTTGAAACATATAATAATAATAATAATAATAATAATAATAACCATATCTATATACATATACTTGGTTCGATTAGTTAATTATAACCAAAAATAAAACTAAAAACATAAAGGTGTGGAAGAAAATTCAGTTAGTCTATGACGTCACAGAGCTCGAAAAATGTGGAATTGTTGTTTATTATTTCATAAAATTACTCATAACATAAATTTATCTCGTATTTAAAATTTTAACAAAAAACTCATTACATCAATTAGACATTTTAAATGAGGAAATAAATTTTGAGTATTTAATACCCTTTCCCTTGATGATTCAGAACATGGTTCGGCTTTCATGAAATATATACATCCAAATCCATTTATGTCCTTTTGTTAGCAGCTTTAGTTGAATTCACGTCCTTTTTACGGCTATGTTATATGAGTACAGGACTATTATACCTTATATTCTACTTTCGAGCACCCTCGGCAATATTTTATTATGACACAGTTTTTTTAAATAATCTAATTAGTTAAAACATATCGTATCGTTTCGATCAACAACTAGCGGCAGAACTTCCTCCTTTGTGACTCAATTTGTCTGGCACATTTATTTAATAATATTACGAAAATAAAGAAATATACATTTTTTAAATTATGTTTATGTTTACATGCAGGTGGTATATATATTACATATTTGGTGACTGATTGTTTAAATGTTTTACATTTTGTAATAAACATAAATGCTGATTGCCATTTGCTTTTATAAAACAATAAAAAAATTAAACAACGAATACTTTTATTCTACATTCATAAAGTAAAACTATCAATATAAACACCAATAAAATCTTTTTTGTAAGTGAAAGTGGGTTAATTTTTTCTTAATATTTTATGTTTTTTTTGTAGTATCAACTAATTAAAATATTTTAAAAAATATGATTTTATTGTTTTTTAAAAATAAATTAATGAACTTTAATGTTTAAAATAGTTTATTACACTTTTAAATGTTTCTTTAAAAAATTATATATTTTTAGTAGAATACAAATAGTTGTAGGTCCGCATTCAAATTGCATGACTTTTTTAAAATGTATTTAAAACAATAATTCACAATATTAAATCTGTTAAAATTAATAAATTTAATAAATGTATGATAAATCAGAATTTATTAATAAAAAACATCAAATTAAATCAAAATTTATTAATAAAAAACATCAAATTAAATCAGAATTTATTAATAAAAAAAAATTAAATCAACAATAATTTCAATTAAAAGAGACCATCAATGCGTGGCAGATTACTTGTAATAAAAAGTAAATTAAACTGGTAATAAATCATGTATGAATTCAACAGCTGTAGATCAACAAATACAGTAATCGGTAATAAATATGCAAACTATTTTTAAAAATCAATAACATATCAAAACAAAGAAACTTAACTAGATCAATACAAAATACCAATTTAATTCGATAAATATCATTTAATTTAATTTAATTTAATTAAATTAATCATTAATTTAATTATTTTAATATTTATTTTATTAGTATTTTAGTATGTTACTAACTAATATTAAATAAAATAATATATCTGTTATTAAATATACATGAAACTATAAGTAAATAAATAATATATCTCTCATGGATATAGTTGTCATATTGTTAGGCTCATCTGTAGTGTTTTTGATTATAATAATTATATCAATAATTACTGATATAGTGTTGACGTAATTGGATTTGTGTACCAGCTTAATTGGTAATCATTATTTACTTACTTCATATATTTATTGTATTAAACTGATTCTTTTATATTTTACTATAGATAATTGTAATTGTAACTGTAACATTGTTTAATACAGTGTCTACTTAAAATGAGGAGTTATTTTTCAATTCACAGATCTGTGAAAATGATGTTATAAGTCAATTTAAAATAAAAAAGTAAAACAATAGTAATAAATCTGCAAAATAGACTTTATTTAAATTAGTAATTCGGAATTAAAAAATTCACACAGTGTTATATTGTGCTATCATTGTATACATACACAATTTTACTTTATTTTATTAACAGTTAATTATAATTAAAAAATGCACACCAAATCATTAAAATGTAAAAGTATAAATAATACAGCTAATTTAAAATAATTTTGTTAAAGATTCGTTAATATATATATTAGGTAGTAATAGACAGTAGTAGTATATATTAACAGTAGTAAACATTAGTAAATAATAAATATGTATTAAATGTAATAAATAATCCGTTAATTATTCTTATATCATCAGAAAATGGAATAAATCATAAATAAAATATGTGACCAAAACATAAGCAAATTATAAGCAGTTATTTATTCATTACTTAATCACTGAACATCTTAAAAACTGAAAATGTGTTTTTAAATCAATACAAATTATTATAATACTAATTACACAAATTAATCAAATTTTCAAAGAAACGGAAAATAAATACTCAATAAATTATAATTAAACCACATAAAAATCAGCTTTAACTATTTATAAAGAAATACTGATTTAATTAGTACTATATAAATACATAACGAGCAAATATTCTATAGAAAATAGGTCAATTTATTATATAAAAATATAATTATATCTTAAGCATATTTTGGCGTGCACTATAGCTCATCATAGTTCTAAGTTAAAGAATTTAAATTATTTGCTTATTTGAAAACATAATTTCTCATTTTTATCAAAAACAAAAAACAAAAGCTATTAACTGTTAACTGTTAAAATAAATAGTTTATACTGGTAGATTTAAGAGGGAATAAAAATATCCGACATTTGTTTCATCATCAGTGTGGTGCAAAATGTTTACATTAATTTGTGAGCTTCTGATGATTGAGCTTTAAGTTTCAAACACAGATTAAATAATAATTAATTAGTATCATATTCTATTTATCCTCAATATTTACAATAGTATTTATACCGTATAATACGTATGTATTTACACCTATCTTTCTATGAACACATTAATTAATTATTTCCTGTAGCATTTTTTATACAACAGTCATACATTTTACATTTGCAGGCAATTTGCGCTATTGCAACGACATCAATGGACTCTTTCTGTCTGAATGGCGACTTTTCATTGAGGGCTCGAAATAAAGCATTTATCCACATCGGCAATCAACTTCCGACCGTTCCTGTTGCTTATTTGACTAAAATGAAGGAGACCTATTGTACATTAACATGCTCGGATTCTTCAAGCTTTGAATTACGATGAACATTCCTGGAGAATTTGTGCTGGTTTGAAGGTTGTCGCCATTGTTTCTGGAATGAAAACTGGCTGACCAAAGTTTCAGTGTTTCATTTGTGAGTGGGACAGTCGCGATAAAGAGAACAACTTTGTTCAGAAGTGTGGAAGATGTGTGACGACTATACACTTGGTGAGAAGAACGTCATCAACGAGCCTCTTGTTCCAAACGAAAAGATCATTCTGCCGCCGCTGCATATTAAGCTGAGATGTTATGACTCAATTTGTAAAGGCGGTAAAAAAGAACGACAGCCCAGCGATTGCCATGCTCAAATAGAAATTTCCTAAACTTTTAGCAGCCAAAATTGATGCCGGCGTCTTTGTTGAACCGCAAATTCGGGAATGCCTCAAAGACCTAACTTTCACAAGAGATTTTTCCGAAGATAAACTGCCGGGGTGGGAGTCATTCAGATCTGTTGTCGACGGCTTCTTTGGAAGAAACAAGAACTATCAATACGAAGAGATCATCGAGAAGCTGCTGAGTGATTTTTCAAAAACTGGGAGCCAACATGTCATTGAAGCTCCATCTTCTCCACTCTCATTTGGATATTTTTTCTGAAAGCATCTGTGATGTCAGTGAAGAGCATGGCGAGCAATTGCTAATATGGAGCGTCGATATAGTGCACAGTGGACGCCAGTTATGTTGGCCGACTACTGCTGGACACTCATGCGGGAAGATCATTGAACTGAACAAAAACGGAAAAGACAAAAAAATTAATTTCTCGTAATTTTTTATATATAACTATATATTTTTTCACTTTTTACATTCCTACGTTTATTTCATGTGTTTAATAAAGTATTGTAATCAAGCAAAAAAACAGTTTGACTTAATTTTTTAATGATTTTTTTTTTTAATTTTACTTAAAAATGTACCTGTGTGAGCAATATGAATAGCATCATCGTGTTAAGGGCACTCAAAATACCTAGAAACTGCATATTATGTCCCTAACATTTTTTTATCTCCATTTACCATTCAGTGTGATGAATGTAAATATGTTCAAAAGTTTTTATGTTAACAAAATGGGTTTGTATCGGTGACGTCATAATTTAATCTTTCATTCCGAAATATTATTGAATATTATTATTATCAAATCTCCCATGACACATATTTTTTGTTGTATTTCTACAGTAAAAGTTGTACCGTATTCAATAAAGTCCGCAAAATAAATGGTCTCAGTTAAAAGTGACATAGTTTAAACAATAATTTTAATAATAAAAAAACTTAATACATAATAAAATATCTAATTTAAAATAATATTTAAATACAAGTAATGTTTGATATTTTATAGTCCACAATTATCTCTTTAACCTATATTGAAGTAATTGCGTCATAAATATTATTAGTAAGTCATTATTAGTTCTATATTTTTAATTCAATATTATAGCTGTATATAGTTATCTCATAAGTTATACACATTCGAAACATTCAAATCTCATCTTATTTAAATATAATGAATTGTAAAAGATAAAAAACAGATAAATAAGAGACAAATTTAAACAACATTATACAATTTTATTACCCTAACGTCATTCAATTTTTTTAATCTTCTGATTTACTAACTTCATTAAAACAATTTGATTCACTGATTTTTCACAATAAAATTGAACGATTTCAATGCGTAATTAAAAAATACCTTCACATATTATATTTACATATTTTTAAAGATATAACCATACTACGGAAATGTAGCATTGAATGAAATAACTTTCTTCTGCTGGAAAAAAATATTTTTAATTTTTAGTAATTTAATCGCAATATGAATTTAAGCTTGTGAATAAATTTTTAAAAACCAAAGTTACGCGCTTACTTCTTTTGTTTTAATATTTTTAAAAACTTTCTACATGATACATGAAAGTATATATATACATATATCATTTTGTATAATGGTAAATACGAAACTTGAGAAAATCGAAAGAGAAACGGGAGCAAACTGGCAGATTGTAATGTCAAAGATGACTCCCCTGGGGGATCACGCATCACCGATGTTCAAGAGAGGCTGATCACTACGACGCGACGAATGCCGACATATACTATTTTACACACAACTAGAAAGCGTTAGCAAGGCGGGATCAAAGTCATAACGAGGTCTCCAATTTCAGTAAATCGAACCAAGATGACTCTTGCCATAATTGTATGCTCAGAACAGAGACTGGGATTATAGCTATAGATTGTATTGCGACGACAGATTTATGTTAAAAATGTGTAATTAGTGTTTATATAACTGGGTAAATTGCTTCGGTAATGAAGTAATTTTTCTAAAAACTTATTTATACCTAATTTTGTTTCGATGAAGTCACTTTATTTAATCAATTTATTTTTAAAATTATTGTTTAGTTAACTTTTGAATCATTGATGGCCTAATAAAGTATTACTTGTTGGAGATTTACATTTTAATAAAATGTATAAACTACGTAAAATATTTATGACAATATACTTCTTCTAAAAAGCCGTAATTATTTTCCATATTCAAAAATTGTTCTGTTATTAATTAAAATGTTCAAACTTAGCGAATTTTATTTCAAATTCTAAACAAGTTTATTTTGGTATAATAAATTGTCATTCTTAAATTATATGACTTTGAAATGAAATTGACATTGAAACGATGACCAAACATTTGCTCTCCCTTCAAATGACTAGTCGGACATTCGCTTCCTAGACTACTTTGTTTAACTTCATTTTTTAAGTAGAAAAAAAAGAAGTTTTATAGAATTTATATTATAAGTGATCAAAAATATAGTCGTACGAGTGAATTGTTAATTAACATTTAATATAACGTAAAGCAGTGGAAAACGCATAATATTTAGAAATTAGTGCCTCTATAAATGGATAAAAGGGATAGAGGTCTAATTCAAGGTTGGTCTGAAGCCTGCTACATTTATTCTACTTGTACATCATATATAAATAGTGTCAAGATATGGACGTATAACATGGACATAAAATTACAATTAAATGACAAATAATTTATAAAAATTAAATTATAAATAAAGTTCAATTAAACTCTGGTATGGGTGAATTGTAGACTTGTGAAAAAACATTGAATAAATCCAATTAAGGCATTTGCAACACAATTCGTTTTTAGTTTAGTAGTATTATTATCTGGTGTTCTTATAATGTACTTTGCTCTTATCTATTATGTATTATTAAACAATCAAAAATGGTTGTTTAATTATTATTTATTAGGTATTATATATTTAAAGTTAAATTTTAAGTTACATAATCAAATTAAAGTTTTAAAATAATTATTTTTTATCTTTTTGAAAATCTTTTTATATAAAAAATCCTATCATTTTGTTTATAATTTAAAAAATAAAGAAGATAAAATTGGAAGAAAAAATGTCCAGTTAGCCATTTTAAAAAGAGAAAATTTACGATGAGTATTTTTTTGTTAGGCTATCCATTTTTAAATCGGCATACAATCATAAAACAATAAATTATATTAATAAAAAGTAAACGAAAAAAGCATAATGAAGTTATTATATTTCAATTAGATCTTATTGTCGACTTATCTATATAAAAAGTCTCATTAAAATAATTGACGTTATTCAAGAATTATAATATATCCATGTAAATAAGGTTGTCACTCCGGAGGAAAGAAACAGAGGAATAAATAACTAGTTTTCAAGGTCGACATTAAAACAAGTAATACAGATAAACAAAAAAATATTTAATTTAAATAATGTAATAATTACATCAAATTAATTATAATTCTGTTATTTGTATATTTTACAATTAATTTAATTTTCCTTTGTATTTCGACCAATTTTATTGACATTCATTTTTTTTCTTTTTTTTCATTTTTTTTCATTAACATTTGTTTTTATTTATTAATTTGATTATTTTAAAATCGACTGTATTTATTTTAGATACTTTTGCATTGACGACCTTGAAAAATAGGTTAAATTTCCTTCGGATTGTTCTCCAGTTTTTTCTCCAGTTTTTCTTCTGGATTTTGCTCCGGATTTAAGTTACAACCTGTAAATAATTGTATGATCCGATTCTTAAATAATTGTATATATTTTGATGTAGCTTTGTATCATTTGACTTCTTATTGCCATATTATACCATAATTAATTCCTTATTTTGATAAAATGTATTGTGGCAGTTTATGCCTGAAGATATGTACGAAAATAAAGAAAACACGTTGTTTTAAAAATATTACTCGACAAGAATTTCTTTCAATTATTGATATTTTATGGCAATTTAAGTTATAATACTTACAAAATTAATAAGTAGTATGTGGCCACATACCATGTTTGAATATAATACTGAAATATTTTAATGTGGATGGTTTAAATAATGTCATGCATAATAAATAAATAAACACATTAACTGTGATTTAATATAACAAAATAATACATCTTTATCTTATATATATATATATATATATATTTAAATAGAAATGTTACATTATATGCTCTGGTCTTTATATAATTCATTTATATTTATGTTTACAGTACTTCATATATTTCAAGTTAGCGTTTCTAGTTTAGAAATTATAAAACTTCTCTTCTAGAATTCCTTACACTATGTATATTATCTAACTATCTTTATATATAGATTTATATATAACATATTTCAAAGTAAATAATTATTACTTGCCACGATACCGGCAATATGCTTATCATGGAATAATAGTAGAACATAAATAACAAATAATTAATGAACTTACTGCAGTTTTGTTTGTTGATACTAATTATTAACTTTGGAATGAAATGATTAAACATTTGGAAATTAAGTTGATTTAATAAGTTCCGTGTTTCACAAAAGTATAGACACAATTATTTAAATTTATATTATTTGATTTAGAAAAGTATTTATTTTAATAGTTAGATAGTGTGTGGCTTAGGATATATGTAGAAAATAATTATTTGTTCTTACTTTAATCTTCAAAATTAGAGGTAAATATTAGTAATACTGTTTTAAGCCATTTTAAAGTGTAGCAACTTTTACGAGAGCATTACATTATAGTTATATATATATATATATATATGTACAATAAACATGTTACCGAAGTTTACTACATTTTCAAATGTACCATCACCTTGAAGCAGTCACTCGAAGACGGAAGATCTCTAAGATTTGAATGATGGTATCCCCTCTAACAAAAGTCTGTAAATGTTTGTGAAGTAATACATTAGTTGTGTAATTGATTTTGGATATCTAACAGTTTATTGAAATTTCTAATTTATTTTAAATTCAAAAATTATTTCCTGAAAATCTGTTATGCATAATTAAACAAAATGTTTCGAATGGTGTAACTAATATATATGCTGTGATATTTTTGATATTGTCATAAAAAATATTTAGTTTTTTATATATATCATCGACATCGAGCAGTTACCGATCCGAAGACTATATCTTGAACGTCTGAAAGTTCATATTTACTACAAATTAAAAATGTATATTATCTATATACTATTTATTGTAAAGTATATTTCATTATCTGCATTTAATTTGAAATTTACTTTAAAAGAAGCTTCTCGAAAGTTGTGGAAAGTGTCTTTTTATGACGATCCTGAATGTTTCCAGAATTGATATAATTTGATGAAAAGCATTCATGTGGTATTATTTTGCGATTTGAAATCATTGAAGTCGATAGTAACTCTTAGCGCAGACTTTTTGTTAAATGAAGGATTTGACTTCTTTATGACTACTTAGAGTGTTCAAATAAAATATGACTGATTGGATTATTTAAATCGCCTTTTAATGACCTACAATCAATATATGTGCGAAATTTCAATTTTGTAGTAAATTTGAAGTATTTTACAATATAATATATACAATGTAGCAGAGAGCTCTAGCCGATTGGATAACGTCTCATTATAGTTCTTATTATTATATATATATATATATATATATATCTTATGTTAACAATCATTTGATTATTGATTTATTTTATTCGATAAAACCCGATTATGTTTAATATTAACGGGAGAGGAAACGCTTTTTATACCAAACGAACGAAATATTTAAAACATAGTATTTTAATGACATAAAATGATTGTGTAAATCGCTATATATAATTAATTTAAATATGTTAATGCAAATAATTGTCAAATTAAAAGTAACATTAATACAAAACGTAATTTGTTCATAATATTGATGAATTGTTTTTTTTATTATATTTAAAGTGCCATAAATGTAAACTATAAATTGAATTTTTGTTTATAGAAGACAATTCAAATAAAATTAATTAATCAATAAATATAACTAATTTATCGAAACATAATGTGCTTTTTAATCGGAGTATTTAAAATTCTCGCTCTTGAGAATTTTTAAAATGTTAAAATGTCGTTTATATAGTATACTGTATTAGTATTATATTATTAGAGATATTTAATTTAAGACATGGATCGCTGGAAAAAATTTTGGAGTCTTATTTTCTCAGATAATTTGATGAAATGAATGGTGAAGGCGGCTGCATTTACATTTTGTTTAAAAAAAATTCTTAGGTATGTAAATTTCATAATTTTAATTTTAAAATTAAAAAATAAATTAATACGGAAAGACCGGGTAATACGGAACACTTAAGACATATCTAAAAATATGTTTTATTCTGGTTATAACTTATATATAAGTATTAATTTACAGTATAGTATACTAGGATATGATGTGGTGACATCAGTGAATTCAAATAACACGTCGTAAGTATAATAAATAAAACAATATTTCAATAAACATGTAACATAGTCTATAATGTAAATTGGGTAAGGGTGCGGGTAAAATGGAATGTT
>JAUZND010001781.1:0-13262 GCA_034780555.1 Coelogynopora nodosa
TTTACCTTTAAATTACACTAAGACGAAATCTCCGATCAGTCTGAAATATAAGATACTCATAATGCGCACCATTATGGTGACAAAACAAAAAGTCTAAATAATGTTGCCGCTGCACGGCTTAGCTTCGGGGGTAGTGTCGTGGTCGCTATATTTCCGTATTTTTTAAATAGCAACAAAATCATGCCTGGTAATAGTTAAATTATTTTTGTTAAATTATTTTTATGTTTTTAGTGTTAAATATTATGAAGCTCAGTTGATATGTATAAACTACTTTGAGACATTTTGCACTGTAAAATCCACTGTGACTGTTAATTGAGAAAAAATATAGGGAACTTTGATTTTTTACTAATGAGATATGTTATCAATCTACTTTTTATTTGACTTTCTGTATTACTTTTGTTAGTGTTTAATTTTAAAATTGCTCGTTTATTTTAGTCTGTTTGTTCTTATAATATAATTAGTAGGAACATTGTATTATGTTCAGTTAATAGCTACTGTTTTGGATATATTGAACCCCAGACTCACCTTAAAGTTCACAATCCTCCGGTCGCTCGGGTACCTGCTGCTAAGCCAATTGGTAATCCTACTGGTGAATCTGTCAGTTCAGGTTCCCTAAAACTACCAGCCTCTTCTACGAAGGAATTTTATGACGAGCAGCGCTGGAAACGACCGGACCATCGCGTTACTGACAAAAATTTTCAGCCTCATAAGGGCCCTGGAGTACCTGTTGGTCACAGGCCCAATTATCCGCAACATCGCAATCAGGAATCTTGGTCTCATCATAATCGAGTAACACAAAATTTCTCTCAAAATCAGCAACACAGGAACTCCGTTGCGCATGGCAACTTCAATAATCGCCATCCATCGGGAGGCCCTGGACATCCTCCCCGAGACTACCGAATGCCAAGAGGACATGAGGTAAAGTCCTGGCATTCATCTCATCGTTACAATTGATTGTTGTGGTTAGATTCTAGCTCTTTTATAGCTAGTTTATCTAATTACTTGCATTTAACTACATGTATAATAGATTTGTATATAAACTGGTGGCTTGTTATTATTGACATAAACTATTATGCTTGATGCATAGTTATATTATAATCAAATCACTTTATTCAAATTTTTTGAGTTTATGACAATCATTTTTTAATGTTCTTACTGATAAGTTATAGTGTAGCGTTAGTTTACCTATTTAATATTATCTACGTTCGGATTTTGGCGTAATCATGTTTAAATATTTCAGGTATGTCTTTTGTACATATTTACAAAATGTTAAAATCTTACATTTTGTAAGTTTTAATTCCTGACATTGACTAAACTTTGTACATATTGTTCATAAATATAAATATATATACTATTTTTTAGCTTTAAGCAAATAAAATATATCTTCTTTATTTTATTTTTAATTAAAGGGATTTTTATCTGATATTTCAAAATTGATTTTTATGTTAGCTTTAAGCAAATAAACTATATATTTTTTAAATTTTGTTGTTATTTAAAAGGATTTTTATCTATTCTTTCAAATTTGATTTTATATTTTAAGTTGTATTGGCATTATTTTAATGAGTTTACAATTAAAAAGTGTGTTATAAAATATTATACAAAACTCTTTTTTTAAATATTAACATATTTATTCGTTTGTATTGTTAATACACTCCTTTTAACCCGTAAAAACTTATTCAAATTGATGATAGGTTATTGATGTATTGTCTAAAAATATATATAAACGTATTATTTATATTTTTCTTTGTGAGATAACAGACAATTAAATTTGTTTTAAACTTGTCTAATGTTCGAGTTTGTTACCAAATAATATTGGATAAATAATTATTTCTACTTTGTCTCTATTACACTAAACCTATAATCAATTTACAAAGAGTGTGTATGGAATTTTATATCTTGCTCTGTATGTGTTGCCTTTTGTGAGAGAGAAAAATTGATCCCGTGGAATACTTTTCCCAAATTCTATGCAAATATGGATTATATTTATAACAATCGACCAGAAATATGTTGTCCAATGTTTTAAAACGTGTATATATTATAAGAAATATTCAACTACACCTACAAGTAACTTAAAATTATTAACGTGCAACAAATGCAGTGTCTTCCTAGCAGAAGTAATAATTATACATTACTTAATGTATTTATGTAACACTTATTATTGAGACCCACTGTATTATATGATGTATCCGATAATTTTGATAGCTTGTCAACAATTGCTAATCGGTTGTAATGTACCTACTTCTATGGTTAACACTAACGTTATATTGGTTACTATGGTTAAAGTAATTTCTTTCAGTTAAATTACAACATTCTCGATGTCACAATTTTGAGCCGCCTCAGGTCTCAGTGACCCAGACATACAATTGAACAAGTTGTTTTTAGTATTTTATCAAATAACAGTATCTAACCTAATTTTCAGGTCAAGTTAGTGTGGAATGAAGTTTTAGTGTTTACAAAGTACGTTTTCACGTATAAACTTCTGTCTGAGAATAAGTATTGAGGATTACAAATGTTACCTGATATTTCCACTTATCGAAAATACAAACGATGATCAGGAGCCGAAAAAGAAAGAATCTCGGCTAGTTGCAAAAATAAACCACTATGTCATCCACCTTAAAAATAGCCTTTGGACTTAGTGTGGAAGCCTGTGCAACAAGCACCATAGCAACTTTTAAGGAAGCACGCACTATTCGACGAACAAGAATGTACAAATGAGGAATTGATTAAAGTGCTCAAAAATTGAAAATACTCATTTAAGAAGCATTTTAAGAATGATCATACTTTTTATGTTGTACATTCATTTCACACATGTCTTGGTGTATGATTAGAATTGCATTTTTATTTTCATTATCTAAAATATAAATAAATATAAAAATACTAGTATTACCATCCATGTTGTTTATACCTTAGTAAATTGATAATACATCAATGCATATATTTTTAGCCTTCAAATTTCAATTAAGATAAAATTTGGAAATTTAAGAAACTTAAAAATGTGTTATATTGTATATTTCCAAAATTCTAATGAGTTACAATATTGGTCATTATATTTATGTTGGGTAGTTAATATCCGTCTATGTATTATATTTTTAAATATAACGTGATAAATTTACTATGACCAGGACTTTATTAATGTAATACATATTAGCGAGTTGTTATGTGTAGTGTGAGTTAAAAGATCAGAACGGCAAGTTTAAGTAAACAGAAATCTAGAATTATGGGGGTAATATATTTACCGTAGTTGTAACTGATTTAAGTTGAGTGACTTTGGCAGCATTTTTATGGTCGCAATAATTAATAATAATTTTTTTTGACATTTCGTCTAACTGTGACTATTATTACATTATACTTCTTCGATTATATTGTAGCTGAACATTTAAAGGCTTACTTTATTTTAATTGTTATTTATATAGTCAGTCTCTTTTAAGCCTAATATATATTAAACATTGTTTAGCTATTATAAGTTCTTTTGGGTCCTCTTCTAAATGGTCATTGTTTACTTTGTTGACGCTACAATTCCACTTAGTGTGACAAAACTTTCTTGCTTTGTGGTTCATTTATATGTGAACTGTTTTACCATTGTTGATTTTTCATTTGGGTTTCGGAATTTTCGTCTGCTTAAGTTTCATAATTGCCTTTAGTTTATTGGATGGTATGATTATATATGAAATTATTGTAGGTTTCTGTATGTTTAATTCTATCATTATTTTTACTATATTTAAACCCGGTTTTTTATTAGTTATTCATTTCAGCATTACAGTTTCATTACAAAAACTATTGTCATTCAATTATTAAAAAATTACCATAAAAAGACTTTCATTTTCAAACTAATCTTGAAAATAATTCATTTTGTGTTTTTAGATTTTATCTTTGAAATAACGGACAGTAATTCTGTTTAATTTATATGATTATTTTTGAAATACACTTATCACCTTTTTTCTACAATTCATATTATGATTATATTTCCAATTGGGTATTTTTTATTAGTTAGTCCTCTGTTTTTTATTGGGTGTTGTCGTAACTTATTGAATTAATTGTATACTGTCTAGTAAAACTTTTTGTTTTGATAGCTTGGTCGGTTCAGATATTTAACAATATGACTATGTAATTAATTTAGTAAGTACTCTCAGGTAAACCGTTCAGAATATATTAGATTATTACATAAAACCATTTCTATGCATTGCTATAAAACAAACTCGATAAAACAGTATAATTTTTATCGCTAATAATTACACTAAAATACAGTAGAATTTTTTAACAATATATTCATAATATACGTAAATAATAAAAAGACTAATTTGTTTTGGTTGTTTTTATTTGAAATTTAATCCAGTAGAAAATCTATTTTAGAAACCATTACTACTTTATGTTAAAGCGTTATACATAAAATTGCTACAATCAATTATTAGCAAACATACTTTCATTTATATGGGTTATGATTATCACTATCTTATAATATCATCCATTATTTCACATTCTTCTGCTGTCCCTGATTAGCTGTTAAATTGAGATATAATTAGCCTTTATTTTTTGCGTGCTAATTTCTTTATTAATATTGTCGTGATATTTATTAAGTGGGCTATATATTGCGCTACAGTTTTGTTATTAAAAATATTTTAAAGTATTTTTAGTCATGATAATTTTTCACTCTTAATATTCATGGTAACTGGTGGATAACTGTGTTTTTGATATACTATTCCTTAAAGTGTATTACAGTTTCGCGGTAGAAGATTATTTTCTCCGTGTGTACCTATTTTTACAGGACCGACGTGAACGCCGTCTATCTGACAGCGAACGCAATCGGTCCGACAGCCATTCTCCAAATAAAAGACCATTTGTCACATCTGGCAGTGCTGATCGTGTTCCTGCTGATGCTTCTAGTTATCAAGTAAGGTCTTCCAATAATTTATTGTTTTTTAATGTATTAACATTTTCACTATATTTTTGTAATTATTTCGTGGTTAAGTTATGCACTGTGTCTTTTGTGTCTATGCATTTGTACATAATTGCATTTGAAATTAAATTTATTTGTAGGCTGTAATCAGTAAAATGCGTTACTTTTAGTTTTTATTCATAATCTATAATATCAATGCGATGTGGCTATTTTTCTTTAAAAAAGGATAGAAATGTACATTACAATACTTTTTATTAAGTTAAAGTATAACTTACTGGTAAGTCAGTTTAGTAAAACAATTAAATGTGTCCGAATCAAAAGTAACAATTTTATTTTGATATTTTTAAGAAATGTCACCGCCATATTTCGAATAATTATAAATGTTTATTAATAAATAATAATAGTTTGAATAATTTTTGTTTAGATTTTTTAAAGTTTTATATTAATTTTACATTGCATCTATTTTTTTCAAATTAGTTATAATTTTTAAGCTTTCGTTTTGGATGGCCATTACACGTAATTTTTAGTTTTATGAACATGATGAATATTAAAAAACAATAATATTATTTCAAAATAAGTAATTAGCCTCAACTGATTAATATAAATTTTACTTTATAAATTTATTCAATCAGTCTCGGCCGATCACACTTATTCACTTTATGTTTCACACTATTGAAGTAACTCTATAATTTTTCAGGTTTTATACTAGTTTAATCTCCATAAAAATATTTTTTATAATAGTGTAATATGAATCAATAGGAATTAGTATTTTGTTTTTCTTTATTATAATATAATAAGTGAAACGTTAATTGGCACTTAGAACATTATGTATATATTGTTTCATTATACTGGTAATCATTGTGTCATTCAGTATATTAACTGACATAATAGCTGGCACATACGATCCGCTTAAGTTATCCAGTAAAATTTATTAAAAGTAAATTAGTAAATTTCTACAAACTACCAGGATTTCTGTTAACAATATTATTGCAGTGGTCCCAATGCAATGAAAGGAATGATGAAGCTCTTGAAGGAATAATATGAGTGAATTGTTTATTTTAGATCATGTAACAAGATTCATACGATCCTAGAATCTCCTATTATTTCAAATAGTCTTGGAAATTTTAGGATATTATGTCATGTGTTATATATTTAGATAGTATAGATAGATTATACTTAATCATAATGTATATATATAAAATGTTTGGTGTATACGCTCACCCACCCATATTGATCATTATATTATTGCAGCGTGGGTAACATTTTAAATATGTCGATACAAATGCTATTATAAGATATATCAATTATAACTCAGTCCAATTAGTCCGAACTATATTTAACACAGTAAGTTATCAATGAGTTAATGCCATGGAAACTAGACTGTGCATTGCAGTGCACATACGCAGTGAATAAACGTAGTACGCATCTGCCAAAAATACCATTATATTTAGTTCGGTTAATTATTTAGATTATTGGAGATTTCATTCATATTTAATTAACATGAATTTTATTCGTCATTTTGAATTATGACGTCATACGAAAAACTACATACGTACATCCTCTAATTATTTTGTTAATGTTAATGCGTGTAATGCATGATGCGTGTAGTTTCGCTTACTTAAGTTAATATCCCGAAATAAAATCCTTGTAGAGTCGACCTCAGGATAAAAGGCAAGCAGATTCCTCTGCCGATCGTGATTCCACATTTTCAACCAAACGTCCCCGACCTAATGATTGGCATAACAACAAGGTAACAACATAATTACTACCCTATCTAAATCATTATAAATATAATTAAAATATTTCGTTATTACAATTACAATTGTGTAATAATAACGTAAAGCGAATAATAACATATTTAATAATATTTTTGTCTACAATATCAGAAAATGTTGGTTCTTTTGGTGCAAATGGTTATAAAATTCGGGCTTTCATTGGTCAAACAAAAGTGTCAAGCTTTGTTATTTTCCTCCATATTTTTAATTAAAATAAATGAAGTCATTAAAATTGTATTAATACTTTTTGTTGAACGAATGATTGTTATTATTTTTAACTTTTAATAAAACGACAACAAAATATGATTAAGTTATTTTGTGAATGAAGAAATATCAGTATTGTAATAAATAATTTACCCATTGATAATCGTTTTGCATCATTTTTTAAATCGCAATCGATCGGAACCGATATTACTGGCTGTGTGATTAGGTTATTTAGATTTTTCACTAATTTATGAGAAAATTATTTGATAGTATATTTCATTTCTGCTTGGTAAATATTCTGAAAAAATGAAATGTACAAATGAAGAAAAAATCTTACTGCGTGGACAAAGAATGTCCCGTTTTCTGTTTTGGATATAAATTGCAGTTTGTTATATTATTAGTACTACATAGAATATCATTGATATTTCTCTATAAAAAGATATTTTTTATATTGTGTTAAGTAAAGTCAATGATTTCCTAATTATAATGTATTACTATTTTTAATTTTATAAACAAAGTGGATAAGATTTGCTTATCTACAGTGTTTCCCGCGGTGTTGGAATGTCCTGGAATTTTGTATGAATAGGTTACTTTTATAATTCTAAGGTTATATTCCCAAAAAATGTCACACTTCGTGCGAATTATTTTTCATACTTATTTAATATTTTTTTTTGTATATATTAAAAAATATTGTACCAACTATGTACTGTCCTGGGACTACATTAAACTCAACCACATCTATTAAGAGAGGTATCACCATGCTTCTCCGAACAAGAGTTCTCTGTGTAAGAATATGTCCCTACTGGTAGACCTGTTGTATAGTTGTATGGTAAGCTTCTTGTTCGGCCACAAGCCTAGCGAATATTCAGATAAGAGAAGATCTCTGAATCAAAAACCACCTGCTGTCTAGTAGTAGGGCCTTTTGAAAATGACGCCAACAGTGTGTTGAATAATTCAGGAAATTCTTCATTTATCATCTACTCAACTTAATAACACTGTGTCTTTGATTAGTTGATAAACACCAATCAATGGCAATTTGTTCAGATTTGGCGGACATTTTCAAAACTATGTTTTATGATAGTTACATAACTAAAACTTTTCTCTTTGTCGAGTTACGTGTGGATTTGTTATTAGTTATTATTTATCTCCTTATTTTAAAAACATTTAATGGGTCAAGTTAAAAGTAAGCATTTTTCTGGAAGCTTTTATAAAGCCTTTAATACTATTTCCAACAAGGTTCTTTGGCATTAGTTGCTTTTTCCCTCTTTAAGACATTCATCTACAATTAAAATTTGTCAAAGGTTTCAAAGTGTACATAATGTTATTTTAAGGAGATTTAAGTCATAAGGGGACGCCTGCCTAACATTTTTGAATCTCGTTTACTGTGGCTTGTATGTGTTATGACTCTTACCGATCTGGCCAAACTGCTGTTTTATGGAATATGAAAAAAATGAAATCGGCATACTCATTATTAAAAAATTCGCCTGCTAAACAAAGCGATTATCTTGAACCAGTTTATGTAAATGATGATCCGTCCAATTTCCTACAAACATTTTGCTTTCATGGATGGCTTGTAAATTAATCAACATTTTGACCAATTAATAGCTATTTGCCAAACATCAAGTATGTACAAAAAAGGTTGAAGTCACAGCAGCCATCATCGAAAAGCTTCAAATTTATTTATTGAATCGATTGTTCAAATCAGGTCTTCGGCGAATTTTCCTTATGCATGACTTCATTTTTTCCAGTTTCACTTGCTCTTTATTAGAATAATTTTTATTGCATTTTCTTGGTCGTGTTTGTCTATGAAGAACAATCTATATACCATAAATTGTTTTAAAGTCCTGAAATTATTGATCTATATTATTGAAATAGTGGCTGGTAATTTTTTATAATTCAACAAGTAATTTAAAAAAATCTCGAAATATGGGAATGATATATATTAGTTCTGCCAAGGTCCAAATTCCTTAAACACAATTTTATAATTTTTTTAAGATAACCAAAAAAAACATATACTTTCTTATGTTGTTATTATCAAAAATATTTTATATATAGTTACAATATAATGTAAAAATTTGCATGAATTAATTATATTTGATTTTTGAATGTCGGTAATTTTTTATATTTTTACTGATTTCCGTCAATGTTTTTTTAATTTACGGGTGTAAAATTGACTAATGCTTCCTGTTGTTTTTACATTTTGATAAGATTAATAAAACCGTAAATTTAAGTATTTTTTAAATCACGAACTTCTTAGTTAAAATGTAAATTTTCATTTTTGGTGATATTTTTTATATTTTATGCAATCTAATTTGATTACTATTGCTTAAGAACAATTTATATGCAAAAATGTTGCATGTTATTAATTCGTATTTAATTTTATGATATGAAAGTAGGTGACTTTCAGATATTTCATGTAAAATTATTAGATTTAGACCGTGTTTAATAATGAACACACATTCATTCACTTAATAAAGATCATAGTAGGCCTGTGTGACTTTTAAGTAAAAAAGACTGGCATATTACTATTATAGGTGGCGTTTACGGAAAACTATTTTATATTGAAACATCTTAAGGCCTATACTACCCACTAAACGCGGCGTGTCGAAGAAATAATTTTCAAGTGCGATGTGACTATTTTGATGTTTTTACATAATTTATAGCCTATTTGCATTGAAATGTGTATTTCATCTCGCGGCGTAGCAGAAAAAGTTGAATAATATTAATAATTCGGGCAGTTTATATCTTACTCATACGTGCTTGCTTTATCACAATAATAGATTATAGTTGACATTCGTTTCGCTTTCATTGAATTCAAATAAATTGAAATTCGTTTTTTAAAATGTATATTGTGACCTTGCATTGAGTTACCTATAGCTATCGCTTTTAATTGCAATCGTCAGGCTAAGTAGTTTCAAACGGTTTGAAATATATTACTATCAATACTAACAAATAGTTACAATAAAACCTGTTTTAAAATAGTAAATTTATTCAAAACATATTTACATATAATGTACTATATATTCATTATATGTTTGCATTAAATTTCAAATAAGTTATTATATATATTAAATTAACCTTATGTTAAACTATGTTTTGTAATGATTTAACCGAGCGTCTAATATTTCCAAATAACAAAAAACACTAAATTTATAATATAAATAATGATGCTAATTATTAATTAGGATAACTATATTAGGTACTTTTTATGCCTGTTAATTTAATATAGTCTTTAATGACATTATTCCTTTTTCTTAAATCAAGGTAGAGTAAGCTGAAGTTCGATTCACTATCTATATAATGGGCATTTCAATATGTAAAATAGACTTTCTGCTTCTTACTGATCTATATTTACACAATGATTAATAATAATATCGTTCTCTTTCAGCAACCAATGAAGCAAGCTCCTCATAAACCAGTTGACTCAAATTCAAGATGGTCTGATGACTTAAGTGCTTTGTTTTAATTGAAAAAAATTACTCGTCTCATTTTGTGCAATAATGATACAGATACTGATTACGTTGTATTAGTTTTCCGTGCAACTGCGCCTTTCAGAAAAAAAAAGAAAAACAGAAACCTATTATATCGCTCTGGTTAATGTACTTTTGTTACATATTATTGTATAATCTTTTGTTGATTTTGCACACTATTATTTTATGTAGATAGTACTTGGAAATTTCTTACCTGTATTTGATAACTTTTTCGTTTTAGCAAAATGTATCTATTGAACAGAGTAAGTTTGATTTGTATAGCCGTCCTATATCTATGTTGAATGCAGTATTTAAGAAACATTACTATTAAAAAATATTAAAAAATAATTGTGCTCTTATAATGTTGCATTTAATTGATTATTGCCTTACTTTAATAATATTTTTGAAAAAGCCAAAAAAATGTAATTGTGTTTACATTATGAATATTGTTATTGTATATTTTTAACTTTCCGTGTTTATTTAGTCATTAAGTAATTGGCCAAAACTATATATCTAACTGTATATATTGTAGAATGTTATAACTTTACTCAAACGTTTATACACATAATATCCAATGAAAAAAATTTGTACTGTCTCATTTTTGTAATTTTATTATCACTTCTACTATTCGTACTTTTGTATTTTCTGTTGCAATAATAATACATGTTAAGATTACTACTATATTCAATACCAGTGTAAGACTGCCTGCTAATTTAGGTGATATGTTCTACATATATTTTATATTGAATTTCTTACATTAATGATATCACACACTTCTCTTAAAACATCAATTGTAATGAATCCTGTTTTAAGTTAGAAGAATATTTTGTATTTAAAATACATAGTCTTTCCATGTCAAACTTTTTACATTTATAAGCGATCATTGTTCGTACATTTAAAATCTGTGATGTAGGTGTCATTCAAATTTTGTATTCAGCATTTTTGTGTTAATTTTCCAAACATGTGGAATAGTATAATCTGTGAATCGCAATATGATTGTGTCATTTTCATTTCGTTTTATGGAGATGTCTATTAGTGTGTTATTTAGACTATACTATTAGAAATGTCTATTTCTAAGAATTCATTGACAGTGCGAGTGTGACTGTGATTCATGTTTCCTATGTTCTGTCATATAATAAAATCTGAGAATTCTACATATATGTTGTTCATTTCATGTTTGATTGCTGTTTGGTTCTATTCCATTTAAGTAGTTTTATTCAAATATTAGAATTTTATAGCATTTAGAACAAAATTTATCAATACAGCTTTTTAAAGATAGAATGGTATACTAATACTTGGCAATACATTAACTCTAAATTAATTATTAGTAGTATTTTACGACGTCTGTCAGCTTAAATATTTGGTGGAAAGAAAAACCGCATATTGTAGATCAAATATTAATTATAAAAGAAAAATTCATAAAAAATCACTTTCTAAATTAAAACAGCCCTAGCTCGAAATGAGGACATAAAATAAAACGCTCAGACCAAATAGAGCCAACCTCACATACAAATTACTAATAATAAACATAAAGTTTTCTATTATGACCAAAGAATATAGAGCTATTGTCAATATCGTCAACTCATTTTTAGAGTGAGGGTTCTTATTGCTCGCTCTATATTCTTAGATCATGACGTATTATATTGAATGAAAACAAGTATTAGTGAAATAGCATAGTACGTAAATATACACAAAGCATATTGGAGTTTGTTTTTAGGGGATTTAACATTTAAAAATATATATATATAAATTAAAGGTAGGTTGCAGTTTACTGTCATACCCATGACTTAACAAGTTAAATTTTATGAACAGTTCAATGAAATTATATAAGTGTAATATAAGAATGTCATATGTAACTTGAGATAATATTAGTAACTTTTGAGAGATATTTCCTATCTGTAACTTGTCTTGAGAACACCGAATTTATCATACAAACATTTTTTTAAATCGCTAAATTATTTATAAAAAAACGCAGAAATAACAAATATATAAAACGCCGGTGTCCGGAAGTAATGGAAGCACTGAATATAGGTAAAAATTAATGTGAAATAGTTGGTAATTTTACTTTATGCAATGTTATCTATTTATTTACAATTGACATAAATTTGTCTATATTATTAAAATTGTGAACCGTTTCCCAAGTATAAATACTTTTATAGTGTGGGAGATTACTTATGAGTAGCATATTTTATCTAAAAAATAAATATACTTATTTAATCAAGCCTTGTCGAAGATATCCTTTAAAATGTTATATGGCATTTTATAAAATGTAGAGATGTATACATTTATAATTTTTATATTTGTATCTTTTATTCCCCCTCATTAAAAAAGTGTGCACAAAATATTTATTAAAAAAAATTATCATAGAAATAACTGATTTGTAAACAAAACAAAATTAATCCATTTAGCCATAATCCCAAAAATATGCGAATAATATATATTATAAATAAATCTCGTATTTTTATTTATCATCTACCAAGAAGAAACATACCAGTAGTTTATATAAATCAATTGTTAATAATTATAATATATAATAAAATAGACAACAATCTAGATTATATAAAACTGTAGTTTTCAGATAAATAGAGTAAGCCAATTACCTATCCAAAAAGCATTAGAAACAATTGCATTTATAAAACAAAATACATATAACAATATAACATTACAATATTTATAACGTATATAACAATATATAAATATATGTAACATCGTATATTACAATAAAAATTGAAATGTATATGTAAATTTTAATGTAATTTAAATAATAAATATTACCAAAAACGCATTGTTTAGGGAAAACTATTTCGGATAAACCCACTGCCTATAATATATATATTATGGATGAATGTTGGCAAAGATATAAATGTTCATTTAATATTTACTCGAGTGGCAATTAAGCATTAAAAGTAGTAGGGAAGG
>JAUZND010001782.1:0-13259 GCA_034780555.1 Coelogynopora nodosa
TGAGTGTTAAAGCCGTTACTTGTAATTCCTAGTCTGGCAGAAGGGGAATTCCTTGAATAGCTGTTATTTATAGCACTCATGTGTGAAGCATAATTCAGACGATAATAAAATATACGGCGTCTCGCGGATCGATGCAATCGACACGATCGACAGCTCCTATTGGTGGATAGATGGAGTAATTGTTCACGTGAGTATTGTATAGTCATTCCGAGATGAATAAGTAAGGTGGAGCCCGTTACAGTCCACTATAAAAACATGATTCTTCTTTTTGAAGTTAAAAAGTTTGTTTGACTGTGATTTTGTGTTAAGTGATTGTTGGTAATTCAAACTGCCCTTTTCTCCAATTTTTATTATTACCTTAGAAGGAGTACTAACATTATATGGTTTTGGCTAAATTAGCTGAAAAACAAATATTGTTAAACATCAACAGACATTTAAAAGTTATCGCAATAACAAACGGTAACAATAAATGAACGTAATACATTATATCTTAACATATTTCTATAGCATAGGAAAATCGCAACATGCTATTTTTTACCAGAACAAAAACTTACTTTCGTTAATAGTTGTATAGAAATAATATATTATCTGCAAATAAGTTTAAACAATTACAGCCGGAAAAGGTCTACAATAAAAAGCAGAATAATAGAAAAAACCGACCAGAAAACACCTAGCTGTAAATACTCGGAAAAAGGCAGTATAGCAGCTGTTAATAAACAGATAGATTATTTATAGTTTTTTTCTGCTGCAAACACATCCTAATATTAACAATATTGATATATTATAATATAAAAAGTTTAAAATTGTATAGATAAAAACTTAGACATATAAATAAAAGGGTCGACTGAAAATTCGAGTTATATTAGAATATACTGTATATTAGTTATACATCACTTACATTTACCAGTCTCTTTGATTATAAATTTTAAACTAAAGATATCGCTGTTTCAGTATATATAAAATTTGAATTTAATTTAATGTACGTTGACAGCAACTGTATCTCTTTTCAGAGTTAAACAATAATATAATATATTATGAACTTTAAGTAATGTGACAATTTTTTTTCTTAAAATGAACACTGTATTGCAAACGTAGACGAATTCAAAGTATTGCTAAGGAATCCAAATATTATGGTCGAGCATCCCTAACGAGCACATCTAATTTGAATTGAAGAACGATTAGTAAAAATAATCCTATCCAAAAATTTGAATAAAAAGTCACTATACTGTCTGTGGATATCTTAATAAATGAAGTGGTGTTAACAAAGAACAACATGTAGAATTTAGTATAGAAATATCACCGTTGAAATTAGGTGCTAATAATAATAAGCCTGAGAAAAGCAGAATTTTTGTCGATCTAACAAATGCAAAACTGTACTTAGTGATAAATACACAGTATTTACTATTTTAACACACTTCATTAGAAAAATTACCATGTGAAAGGACACAATTAAAATATAGTTTATTTTTAGAAATACATGATTAGATATAATTTCCAATCTGGATATTCTAAAGATTTTTGGAAATTTCTTATGGGCGTCACAATGGTAGTCTTTTTCTGTAGATTTACAATTATTTAAATTTAAACCATTTTCGTAATAAATCAAAACAAATTCAAAAGGAAAAGTTACCTCTGTCTGCAAACTGTTCCATGCAGCAGTGAGTTTTTCGTCTAATCCATATTCATTCTGTAATTTGTCTAGGGCGTACTTTCGACTAGCCGACATAAGCTGAATAAAAAATGATAAAAATGATAGACAATTAAAGTTTTTAAAAATATTTTAAGGGCTGTCCTAAAAACACATATAACAAAATAATTCAATAGTATTTAACAGTTTAATAGTCTAAATACAGCAGCAATTAAAAATAAATAAATAAAATGTGTTTTGCTGTTTTGCAGAGTAACTTTATTACATTATCAACTACAAAAAATACTTTTAAAATATAATAATATCTGAAAATAAAACGTGTAAAGCGTTTTTTGATCTCATAAAAATAGATCGCTCTCAATTACCCACGAACTAACTCAAACATAACCACACATTTTTTGTGACAGTTTAAAAAATGCAGTGTTTTAACCCAATCGAAAGCATATTCGACCACACCATTCCGTGTTACAAGAAAATAATAAAACTAATTATTTAAATAATAAAAACTACTTAAATTTTATTAGCGAATTAATAAGGTTAATAAAAAAATAATACAATTATTACAGTTAAGTTTGTAAAAAAAAAAATTGTATTCAATTGGGAAATTACAGGCTACATGAAAATATTCGATTGTGATCTATTACACAATGAAAAAAATAACCAACTCTATAGGCTTAATTGTTATCGCCTCCCGTGTTGTAATAACGAGAAACCATTATGTATTTCACATTACCATTTAAATAAATTTATAATCCAAATCTAACCTAAACACAAAAATTCTTTTATTCGTATTCAAAATGTTAAAACCCAAAATATTGGTTAGACAAAATATGAATAATAATTTTGTAGTCAATAAATTATTGCAAATTAAACGATAGTCGATTTCTGACACTTCAAAAATAGATTTCTTTACACATTGATAAATAATTAACAAAGGAAATTTTTTATATAAGTTAATTTGGAGCTGACAAGTATTTTTATTAAATGCATTATCATGTAATTATTTTTGGATTAAGAATGATGTAAAACAATATAAATAGTTAAATAAAAATGAAGATATGAATATATAGTTGGATAAAAATATTCACCATTTACAGAAATATAATAATTTTAGCGTGTTTGTTGATTTTGACTATATCTAAAAGGCAGTGTTTATGATATTCATTATATATTCACATTGAAATGTTTTATGAGACAATCTTTCTCCAATTTTATTGTCTATTTAAGCAGCTTTCAAAAAACTGTCATTATATACTCATTAACAATACTCATTTATGAGCTCTTCTTCAAACATTCATGGTATTTCGGTTGATAATTCTAGTAAAGTATGTGGGTGGCTTTCTCGAACCGTGAATGGGAATCAATTGATTAAATTTTTATTGACATTTCTTCCTATATTTAAGTAAAGTTAAAACATTTGCTACAAATTTACTGATTTCAATAGTTATCTTCATTTATTTCCCGTACATTAAATTTTAATTTAAAATTATTGCAGTTCAGAGTGTATCTCATTGAGATTCAAGTGTTTGCAGTTGGGATTAATTAGACAAAAATCATATTATTTCTTTATCCCAAGCACACTAAACGTTCTGGTTAGCATTTTCATTCTTATGAACATCAAAGGGGCCACGAAGTGTCAAAATTAGAAAATAAATACTTTCATGGTTTGACGCTTTATTTTAAAAATGTACACTTATCTAACAACAGTATTTAAAATTATATTTTTAAAATCTATATTATAATAGAATAATACGGGATTTAGTAACAAAAAAATTAACTAATTTTTAAGGTACTATTTATAATGTTACAGATGGGGTGGAGGGGTTGTACGATGGGAAGATTGAACAATTTAAATTATATTCATAAACACGATTTTAAAAGGGAGTCCTTTAAACAAAATGTCTTACAGAATATTCAATATATGGTTGAATTTGTGTGACTTTTAGCAAAATGGCTAAATTTGTGAACTTGCTACTAATTTATTGGATAATTTCAGGGTTGATAAGTAAAAAATTCATAGTATATTATAGTATGCATTATAATATATATATATAAATATAGTCTTTTCAAAATGTTGGCAGTTTAATTTACATGCAATTCATTTTACAAAATTAAATTAAAAAACGCCCATCGAGTTTACATAGTATTATTATAGTGTATATTTGTTCCACAATGACGTCACCATTAGTCACACAAATATAGAATTAATCAATTTACTTTTGAAGAAATTTTCAACTTCATGAGATACTTCTAAATGCCAGAAGGAACAAGGGTTTCTTACATATCATATGATACTTTGGTATATGAGGTGTGCCTGTTTGAAACGTTTCCTAGTATTAAACATTATCACTCGAGTATAATCAATTTCATTTGATTACAAAAATTTAAAAATATATATCAGCGAGTCGATCAGGTGATAAACATTTTAATTTGTTATGTTTACAGCATATCTGGTTATAATGATAGCCTTTACGATAATTATTCAAGAAATGCGTTGTTTACTTAATAATTTGCAAGTTGTGAGTATAATAAGTTTATGTATGACAAATTGGCTGTATTATGCGTAGTGGAATAAGCGACCATTTATCTGTGATTATAACTCATCTGTTTTTCTCTATTTGGAAACTCACGTCAGTGCATATATTCAAGTTTTTAATGTGAAATTATAGCTTCTTCTAACAATTTTTGTACTAGGTTTTCCCCCGAGACCATGTGTAATTTTTCTTTCAAACATAAACTAATTAATGGCTGTATTAAAACATATATCCTTTTTATATTTATGTAATCATGTTTTACCGTTGTACCTCTTACAATATTATCTTTATTCTTGTTTTGCGCTGTGACTAATACGGTTTCAGTAGCTATTTGTAGATTGATTTTTATAAAGTATTTTAGAACTTTTGTGTCTTCGTTTATGCACAATCTTTCTGTTCTACAGTCATACAATTAATAAAGATAATGAAAAAAGGTATGTTGTTGTGTACTTACAATCCTAGTAAAGCATTTTCACACCATATTTTAAATTACTGATAGGTATGGCGAAAAAAATTGATATTTGTGACAATTAAATATGACATAGTATGAAAAATTTATTAAATGAAATTTTATAATGCTATAAAATCGTAATTTTATCGGCGAATTAATGGGTATCATTATGAGATGTTAAATATCAGGTAATGTGGCTTACAAGAATAAATATAAATTGAAACAAAATCATTACTTTGGCTTATAATTGTATCCTAACTGTAACTGTAAAATTTATAGACAACAATATTATAATTAACTAAATCTACCAACAAAGAAATCGAAATAAAGGAAATATTATCTTAAAAGCAATTCCAAATAATCTTTTATAACATATTCAATTTGCGACATTGCAGTTAGAATTTATCGTATCAAATTTCATGTTAATTAATTACATACCATAAGAAAACTAACTTAAAAAGGATTTTTTCTAAATTTGAAAGCAAATACTACCGTGGTATCAGTATTTGCCATTATAATACCAATCAAGTCAACAGAGCATAAATAATCAAAAGAGCACTGAACCAAACGTAATATAACACTATCATGAGACATCACTAAATACTTGTATGAGACACGATCAAAGTCTATGGACACGATATAAACCATTTGGAAAAACCAAACATTATTTCGTTACTAAAAATAGAAACAACGTTTTATATCAGAAATAAGAGGATAACCAATTTACCTTTCCTTGATAGCTAAATAAAAGTGCTCCGGCTGACACAAATGCAATCAATAGAAAAAATTGAATGGCAATATACTGAAAAATAAAAAGGAGAACTTAAAATTAAATATATAATTACAAAAAAATTACAATAATTTGTCAATATCAGTGATCTACAACTGATAAATAATATTTTAATTTAATCTAAATCAATATTTACAACACCGTCATTATCTGTGACATAAATACAAATCGTAATATTGATAATAACCTAATGGAGATCACTCACAATTCTGACAAGGAACAGTACTTCGCATACTACGCTGCAGCAGCCCATTAAAGAAAACATAGTAACAATACTTCCGGCAATTATCAGACCAACGCCGCACCAATAGACGTTATTGGAGCCAATTATCTCAGCATTTATATCCTGGAATAGGTTGAAGTAGATACCGACACCTAAAACTGCAAGACCAAATACCTGACAAAATGAAGACAGGAAGAAATGTTTATAGATAAATGCATTTAGTTTAAATCAATTGTCATGTAAACATTCACAAAAAGAATAATTAATGGCTATTTAGCATAGTAAATTTCTACTTAAATGAAGTAATAATAAATAATAGAACTGTTATTTTTTCCTATACCTTGTAATTATATTTTATGTCGATACAATAAACACCTGAATGAAAATCATTATATTTTAGTGATATAATCAAACAGTTTCATTAGAGGATATAAACCGATAAAAGCCAAAATTTAACTTTGTGAACTGTATTGTACAAACTTTAGCAGCTCTACTCCATAATGATGCACAGCAATGACGAAGCTTTTAAAAAAATAAGCAATCAATTAAAAAAATGATATTAAGTATAATTTAAAATAAATGTTTTTAATATCATTACGTTAGGAATATTTTATCCACTTGAATTTTATGTAATTTAAATTATTTTTAAAATGAATCTTAAATTTTTGTATAAGTAATATAGTATCTTTATTATAACTAGGTATTGGTTTAACTTCTTTTCAATTTTAATAAAATTTCAATTTATCTAAATTGACTAATATAAAATAACTATAATAAATCATAATAATACTTTCTACTAGTCTATAATAATCATGTGAAAATGTATTACATTTTTATCAATCGATTTATAACCACTCGCTCGATTGGATATATAATAGTTAATATCAATAATTTATAGTTTACCCCAGTTCCATATAAATAATTGTAATTATTACAATTTTAAAAGTGTCACATATGTCATTTTCCAATAATGAACACTACTCATTTTTATATAAAATCTGAGTCTAGTAGGTTTAAATGTTATGAAAAAATATTTTAAATGAAAATCCAATTCAAACTTATTTTATTCCACTACAACTTACATAGTTTTTACTACCTTATTAATTAGTTGCTAAAGTATGAGAATAGTGCAGTTAATGAGAATACAATGAGAATATAAAGCGGTTAACTGCCACCAAGGGTTCAAAGTGCTTCACAATTTTATACACCTATAATTTGATTTAGCTCCGCCCTGATGGGATATTTCTTATTGAATTCGATATTTTTAGAGTATAGACTTGATGGTATGAAATTCTGGATATTAGTACTAAGTGTTGTTTTCGTTTAAATCATAATGATATTTGTAGTTGATAAAATAAACGTGTGCAAAGACTGTATGCTGCACATTATTGGTCAATAATATTAGGATAAATAATGTATTATAATACATCAAAATATCTAGCAAACAAATGATAATTAATGCAGAGGGCTTGATTTTTTCCAATGTTATTTCAAAAATATAGTTTACAATAAACAATAATGGAGTAGTAACAATTTAATTTGATATAAAAAACAATGTAGCTTTACATATAATCATTCAATGGACAAAGAATGCAAAAGTGTGAAAATGGTTAAATTCCCAATCATACAATAAGTAGTTATACACCAGATTAACAAATTTTAGAAAGAAATTGAGTTTTTAGTTAGGTCAAAATAAACATTAACAATTATCAACTTTTTGTAATATTAATCCTAATATTATTTTCTGGAGGGTTACTTAAGAGCGGATCTTGTTTTGTTAGACATTCCCGATTGAGGGATACAAATTTGCCAATGGAAAACATATTTTCTCCACCATCTCTAAAAATGGCATGGAAATAATATCTTCATCAATAAAAGGGTTAAATAATCTATAAAAGGGTTAAAGATTAAAATTGACAAAAAATTAATATAGTTTTTCTTAGAAATTGGAAAAGGGACACCCACAATCATAATAAGGGGGAGCACCACCTTATCCCTTATCTAAACATTACGATATACCAAAAATAAATTTTTAACTTGCAGATACAGTATGATCAAAACTCATAATAATAAAAAAAATATCAATTAGTAAGAGTCAGTATTTTAACAGAAAATAGCAGAAACATACCAGCATTATAGTATTTGTAATAAATATAACCCTTTTGAGGGATTGTTTCTGGCAGCATCCATTCGCCATCTGAAATTTAAAAAAATTATAGTAATAATATTTGCATTATGTTATTAAATATAAATAAAATCAAAAAATGTGAGACAAATAAAAATAGTTTTAATTCTTTCATAAAATAATTTAAATATTAAACATTAAACATTCTCATTATTGTATCAAATTCAAAATACTAATACTGATATAAATTCAAAACATGTCACTGAATTGTTATGAAGATACGCTGTATGTACATATATGTATAATGAAAAATATTAATTAAATTATTAAAATTAAAATTGTACTTAAAAAAGATCCCTAAGCATAACCACTTTATTGTTGATTCAGAAATATTTAAATAAAAATGTTTAAACATTCCACTAAATGGTTTTTAATTTGGTGAATGATTCTAATTATTTTCCATCAGAAATTAACAAACTGTATCCTCAATATTTATGGACAAATAATGCCAAGATCATAATTAAGTTTTATTTATATATAAAATAGAAGCACTTGCTGCAAATAAATTAATCAATCTATTAGCGAATTATAAAAGAGTCGACATTTTGAGTTCATATCCATTATTCTCAAGACAGTTGAGAGCCTTGGTAACTGAGCCACTTTTGAAGATTTGACAATCTGAATATAGTTTTCGAACTGTTGTCATATTAGGCATTGCTGCAAAGCAAAAGGGACCTCAATTTGTCCCTTTTTTATTGTTGTCAAGATGTTGCACATTACAGCTGTGCAGAAGTAAAAGTGGTGTATGTAAAAGTAGATAGTGTTATGAGCCGTCCAAACTACACGGTCATCTTTATTAGTTTTTTTTAATATTTATTTACAAAACACAGTCAAACAATCAGAAACAATCGACCAATCATAATCAACTATTCAAATTCTGTATTGTATAATTCTTTCTCACGCACTCCAACACCATAAAAAAGGTACTGTCTTTGGAAATACATTGGTTTATCATTTCAAAATGATGCAGAACTTATTTACATTGTTTTATTCATGAGTTGATGACCGCTAAAAACGTATTTTGAATTTGTTAAATTTAATATATATTGGTCGCTGATATTTATATATATTTTAAGGTATTATTCAAATTAGGTAATGGAGATACTGATTTAGAATTTCAAACGTTTAATTCAAATATATAAATGTTTCGATAACTAACTTTATTGAAATTAGATTGCATACAAAGATTTATATCAGAAAGTTTAGACGTAAGTTATTGAACCACTTTAATAATATATGTTTCCTAATAATTAATTGGTACATTATCATTAATATTTATAATGGGATTCGTGTGTTAATAGTAGTAATTAAATTGGGACCGGAATAAATTGGCGAAAGTATAGTACCGATATTACTGTAATTAGATTCTAACACATGTCATATTGACCACCCTCCCTCTCAATCGTAATACGACTTGTTGATAAGGAATCTGGACTTCGCGAAATTATGTTATATTGTACAGTACCTACATCTGCGCTATATAAACATTATAGTGAATACTTATAGCCTATCCCCAATACAATATGTAACAAAAACATGTAATAAAAGAAAGTGCTTCTAGTTTCTGAATGTAGTTGGAATATATATTGAAATATACACTTTATAAAAGTAAATTTTAAAAACATTATTAATATATATTTTCTAATGGTTTAAAGTGACCAAATTAATCACTTCGATGACACTGTTATATCAAATAAAATAATTATTAACGAACAGCACATACATTATTCGTATTCTTGATCCTGTTGACAATTTGGAAAATTTATAGTCAGACTCGATAGGTGATTGTGACAATTATGAGCAAACATTATTTAACCATCCAATAGATGATAAATCAAAGCCACTAACCTAAGTAGAATTAAATAGTCTCACAAAAGACCATATTTTGTCTACAGCATCTTCTCTACTCGTTATGTCGTGAATATGTGAAAAGAATCTGCAAGAACTAAATACAACATCATTCGATATTGCCAGTACGAAATAATTAATTTAATTTTTTAAAAGCAGTTGTTTTCTGTGATGATGTTCGTGGATTGGTACGACTAGCATATATTCAATTATCTTTGCTAGCAGCAACATAACTTCTTTAACTGACTGAATTCTGAATCCACATAAAGGAGTTATACTGTTACCTGATTGGTTAAATGGATTATTTGAAAACTGCTTTTGAGTTTACATATTTCGTGACAATTATTTATCGTTTTAGTTTAATCCATTGTTGATTATAATGGATATGTCCTTAGTGTGTGTATTTTACTCAAAACCTGTTACAAAATGTTCCCTAGTCACCTCTCCTAAGTACTATGTATATATAACTCAGATTTTCATAAAAATTATCTATAGATTAAAAGAATTAAATGACCCACTAATTACAAAAGAAATCACTTGATCAAACTTTAAAATTAAGAAGAAAAAAAACAAATGACCATGAATAAAAATAACAGAAATAATAGAGAAAACAAAAGGAAAATGATTAGAAATACAGTTAAAGATCGCAAAATAAAAAAATAATCATCTTAAATCAAACCCTCAAAAAAAAATATGAGACCACCAATAAATAAAACCATAAAATCAGATGATATTTAAGTAAAATAAAGATGAATCAATAGAATGTAAAAAGAAAAAGAGAATAATGAGCTTATTTGGAATTAGAAATAGAAAATTAGAAATTTAATTTATTTTAAAAAAAGAACTCTCAATTACTAAAACAATATAAAATTGATTAAATAAGAATAATTTAAAATTTACCTAATGTTTGTTAATAAATAAAATACTTCTATAATAATTTAACAATAATACTAACAGCAATTTTACTAAAAAAATATATTTTACTATATAAACAATACCTAATCTATAATAGCGGGAGATAGGGTTCCTGAATTTAATACTAAAAAAACCCATTAATTATGCGAGTAGTTTCTCGTCAACGCTGGTGAAATGAGAGCATAGCTTGCAACCACTTTATTGCGAAAAGCAATTATCAAAGTAGTTTCCTCGTCAGCGCTGTGATGACATTAGATCAATAGCAGAAAATAGGATGACTCTTTTGTATCTAAGGAGACGAATGTCAAGAGAAAGCGGTTATATTACTGCATTTTAGGCTTTGTCTTTTTACTTTTTGTTCATTCAGCTTTAAGCTAGGTTGTGTTAGATACTATCTTTTTAAAATGGCACAAAAAAGATCCATTGCAGAAACTGAACGTATTTTTACTGCTCAACGATTTCAAGATATGTTACAAGAAATAAAAATAAAATTTATTAAAGATGAAAAAACACGATGAATACCAACATTTTATTAACGAAACTGTGCTACTTAACCCTAATGTGTTACATCCTGGATTTATTAACGAGGAAATAGATTCCCTAAAAAAGTAGAAAAATTATAACATTAACGAAAAAAGAGGCAAAGGCGAAAAAGACAAAAAAGGAATTAAAATCTCTAATTGAAAAAAGTTTAAATATTGCCGAAATGGCAATATATGTCGATTTTGAAGCTCCGTCAAAGGACAATTTTGAAACCAATCTGTGTACATATTTAGAACGTGAAAAATATCTATCTACACGTCTCGTGTAAAATAAAGTTTTTATTGGCGGATATCTACAATTTTTAAAAGATTCTTTTGAAGGAGATTTAAACCTTGTGATCATTTATCTACTTGATAAAAGAATAACTATGTCCAAGCCAGATATATATTTTGCATTACAACTATTTTCTTTTTCAATTGATTGAAAAACCTTTGCGGTTTTTAAAATCAAGGAAATTTTTCAAGGAAGTTTTTAAAATCAAGGAAATTTTTCGAGCGACGCCTGAATGGAAATAACTTTTATTTATGTTTCTTGATACTACTCACATTATTAACGCTTTTCATTAAGTAAAATCTATTTATAACCTCATTTTATCACGCTGTGATAATCTGTTTATAAAAATATATTTTAACTGTGGGAAATATATTGCGTTGGAGATCTATTTATACTTTATCACGCCGTGATAATTTATATAATTTTATTGTATCACATTTATTTTTTTCTCTTATTTAAATTTCAATATGTTGAATTATAAGAATATATGTTAAATATATGTTGAATTATAAGAATATATGTTAAATTATAAGAATATATGTTAAATAAATGTTGAAGTATAAAAATTAGTCATTTACCCATTGTAAACATGTTATTCATTAAGCTTATTCTATTATTCTATCACATTTCAATAATAATATACATTTGTCAATTCTTCTTATTTACTTTTTAAATGAATATAATTAGTATTAGTAGTAAGTAAACAGGATGTCTGATACAATTATTAAATTTTTATATTAAAAAATTAATATAGTAACCAGTTAAAAATTTATCATGGCGGTTATTTACTAAATATGTTAAAAAAAATTACCTGGTTTTATTTGGGCTAAATATGCTGGCGAATATCATTTACCTGGACATAGTTTCACTGGGCCAGGAACCAATTTAGATAAAAGATTAAATAAAAACAATGTTCCTTTACCAGATTCGAAACCTATAAATCGAGTTGATGCAATTTCTTTAAAACATGATATTGCATATAAAAATAAAGTCATTTTAGTACGACATGAAGCTGATCAAGTAATGATTAATCAGTTAAAAGAAATATTAAACCCAACTTTTCGATAAAAAGTAGAAATTACTAGAATTCTTCAAGCAAAAATGAAACTTGGATTAGGATATGCAGAGGACTCGGAGGCTGCGGCTCCTAAGAGAGCTTTGCTCTCGCCTGCGACTTATGCGAATGAAATCCATAAACAATTTCGAAAAACTAAATATTTTTTAAAAGTAAAGGTTTATAATAAAAATGATATACATTCTGCAGACCTCGTTTTTGTGCCAAATGATTAAGGTTATAAACTTATTTTAGTAAATATAGACTTATATACAAGATTCGTCTGGTGTGTTCCATTAAAAAATAAATCAGCAATAAGTGTGAAATTTGCTTTTGAAAAAATTTGGACTAAAGATAGTGCAATTCCTACGAAATTGTGGGTGGATAATGGAAAAGAATTTTATAATAAAACACTAAAATCTTACTTAAAAGAAAACAATATTGAAATGTATTCTATATTTAATGACGGGAAAGCAGTCGTTGTTGAGAGAGTCAACCGAACTTTAAAAAATTTAACGTATAAATTTTTTACAGAAAACGGAAATCAAAAATGGTTAAAAATATTACCAGAAATTGTAAATGATTAAAATAATAAAATACAATCTTCGATAAAAGAAAATCCTTTAAATGCATATAAAAATCCAGAACCTACTGAAACAGAAACAGACCTTAAACCAACAGAAATGACCAACCCCTTTCATGGGAAAGAAATAAAAGTCGCAATCAAAAATCTGAACAACAATAAGAGTCCTGGTACTGATAATATATCATCAGAAGAACTGAAACAATGCCCAC
>JAUZND010001784.1:0-13258 GCA_034780555.1 Coelogynopora nodosa
TCTGTCAACAATGACTCCAAGGATTCTTGGGGCCTCGTTGAACGGGATATTAGCGCCATTGATGGTGATGTTGGGTTTGGAATTTGGCTTCGTGGGAACTGCTTGAGTAAAAAGCGACTTCACTTTTGCTGTTGTTGAGGGTCATCTTCATCTTCTTACTCCACTCGGCTACTGCATCTACGGCGACTTGAACTTTAGCTTCGGCTCTTGATTTTATTGAGTCAGTTGCCCATAAGGTGACGTTATCAGCTTATAGTGCCGTTTCCACGTCTGCTGGTATGATCTCATTGATGTTGTTGGCATAAAAGATGAAGAAGAGAGGAGCCAGGTCTGATCCCTGAGGTACTCCTTGTCTGACGGTTTTACTCTTTCCTGTGGTTTCATTGATGCGGACTGTGTCTAATCTATTTTGTAAGAATCCGTTGACTGATGTTATTGTTGTACTCAGCGTGCCTGCTACGACGATCTATAAAGTCCGACAAGCCAGCAAACTTTCGCCGATAGAAAATTGACAGGCGAGTGGGAGATTAAGTGGGAGAATTAAATAAAAAGCTGTATATTGCTTATGAAAAAATAAGGTTTGCGTCGCGATAGTAATGATGGTGACAATGATGATGAGCCTATTTTTTTCTTTGAATAAATGGAATCGATATCAACTTCTTTGTGGCGTTCACCAGGAATAAGATATCAACCATCACATCAACGATTTGTTAAATTGCAAACTGGCTAAATGACTTTAATATTTTTACAAATGCCCCATTACTATAGATCACCATTGCTAGGGTCGTAACGTCGTTGGTAACGACCAATAGCACTATCTGCCTATACTACTGCTATTGATTAAATATAAGTTACTGTCATAGCGCCAAAACAACCAAAATACATAAGTACTCATAAATTGAACCACAACCACACCATGGACACTGGATTTTGGAAAAAAATATAAAATATCATTTCTGTTAGGTTTAACCACAGCCCTCCATTTTTCTAGATATCTTTAAAGTGAGTTGATATTAAACCACGATAATCGAAAAATTAAAAAGGTCGAAAGTTAATAATTATTACATATTATAACTGTACTTTTACAATGTAAGAACGCCACAATTATAACATTTAGAGATATCACGCTTTGTAGAACACCGATGAATTGTAAGTTTTTAATTATTTAATTTGAATTCAAAAGCACGTAAAGAAACATGTACTCGTCTGCCCCTGTTATCAGTCCTTGAAGGTGAGCGTACAAACTGCTCTGAAAACACTTTCGTTGGTTGCCAAGGAGCTCCGGGAGAACATTTCGACGATACAGGGTCACTCAGGATGTCGTAAATCCGATATCTTCTGGCAGGGACGATTCCTCATGGACAGTATTATAGAGGTGGGAGATAAGATATTGCCGCTATGTAAACATTGCTTTACAAATAAAGAGTTCATTACATATACGTATTTGCATTGGAATTCATTTTAAAATATAAAATCAGCAAATTTAAACGAATTATATAATAATAATGAATATGTTTTTAAATTTTCGTGTTTTACTATTGACGTTTTGTATTATATATATAATAAAATACTGTACTTTATTTTATATGAAATATAAAAATTTTATATTTTCATATTTTATATTATATGTTTGTTTCATATATTTTTATATATGAAATATATTTCACACTACTTACTATTTTTATATTTTTAATTTATTTACAAAATCTTCAAAAAACTAGTACTTCCATTTCATGATAAAATATTATCTCTAAAATACACCGTTAAAATACTTCTATTCATATGATTAGAAAATAGTAATATACGTTATACTGTATACGCATTGCAAATAGCGTGTTGTAAAAAATTGTAAATATCCATGTAAGCATTCAGGCTATTCATATTTTGAATGCGTATGTGACGAATATGAATATGTTTGAATATATTGTATGTATATGGCTATTTTGAATACGTATATGGATATTTTTAATGCGTATATGGATATTTTGAATGCTTACATGGTTATTTGAAATGCTTACATGGATATTTTGAATGCGTATGTGACGAATATGAATATCTTTGAATATGTATATATGGCAATTTCGAATGCGTATATGAATATTTAGAATGCGTATATGAATATTTAGAATGCGTATATAGTTATTTTGAATGCGTATATGGATATTTTGAATGCTTACATGGCTATTTTGAATGCTTACATGGATATTTTGAATGCGTATATGGATATTTGGAATGCTTAGATGGCTATTTTGAATGCGTATGTGGATATTTTGAATGCTTACATGGCTATTTTGAATTTTTACATGGATAATTTGAATGCGTACATGGCTATTTTCTATATTAATATTTTCTAATAGTATGAATAGAAGTATTTTAACGATATATTTTGCAGATCATATTCTATATTAAAATTCAAAGCTAGTTTTTTGCCGATTTTGTAAATAATTTAAAAATATAAAAAGAACATATAATACAAAATATATTCAATATATAAAAATATACGAAACAAACACATAGATAAAATACGAAAACATAACAACATAACAATTTAATATTTCACATTGAAAATAATTTAAACATATTATTATATATAATATAAAGCGTCAAAAGATTTGTTATTTAAACATTTGAATTTAGATTTGATCATTTAAACATATATTCATAATAATATTTTTTACGTTTAAATATGCTGATTTTATATTTTAAAATGAATTCCAATGCGAATACGTTTAAGTATTCGCATTTTATTTTATCCAATGCGTACCGTCTTTTATTTATCGCTTTTTCATTGGTTGAAAATGAATGCGATTACGAATACGTATACAAAGTCACCAACGTCTAAGACTACTATATGACTACTTCAAGGTATTTCTGTTTTTCAATGTTTTTTAAAATATATTAAAAAAACGAATACATTACAAAATAAAATATGTTATCCCCTTTTTTTAAGATAGATTTAAAAAAGGTATATTAAAAGCATATCAATCGAATAATAGGAACTACACTTAATTGAAATTCAATTATTGAATATGTAGTACAAAGTACATCCATCATTTCTTCTACTTTCTGAAACATTTATAATAGGTAAATTTTAAATAAGTCATCTAGAGAAAACGGGTTATTCCGATGCAAATCTTGTAACACTTAAAAATAATTTCTTTCCATCATTTTGTAGTCAAATGACACTTCAAGCTGGTTCAAATACATTTATTTCCAATATATATTAATAATGAAGAAGTAAGTGAAATTCAAAATTTATTACAAATTATTTAAGATGTAAATATAGGAATTGAATACGAAGATTTTAAAAAAGCGTAAAAGACAATGAGCAAAGATTGATGTTTATAAATATGTATTTATAAAGACAAGAAAACATGCAGATGAAAGGGTTTGAACAAATTTACTCATTTAGCGACGCAGTTTTTTGAAATCAAGGATTTCAGAAATGTAATTACTGTTTATTTATTTCTTTTAAAAAATGAGTGAATCAATAAAAGAAAATCTTTTAAAAGAAAGAAAAAATTTGCAAAAAAATACATGAACATAAATTATTAAAACTAGGAATTATAGAATTACTTACTAGACTAAAAGAAATCGTTGATCCAATAAAAAAAATCACTTGATGCGATGTGATTAATAATCAATTAAGAATAATTGGAGAAGAAAATCGTTTAAAACAATATAAAGAAAGATAAAGAAAGTCAAACTACTTCAAATGGAATATTTCAAAGAACACATACGTAGATTTAAAAAAAAGGATATAATGCATGGAAAAGTGGTTTAGAATCTTATGATATTGATTATTATTTTGATAAAATTAAAGATAATTTAAATAATATATTTGAATATGGAAAGAAATATTATTTTATATTTAAAGTTTATTTTGTTAGTGTATCCATTGTAGAAGAAGATGTTACTCTAACAATTATTGCGTTAGAAACATTTACAATATTAAAAATTCCTTTGATATTGATATTTTAAAAGAAAAATTAAAAGAAAGAATAGAAAATAAAAAATCTGAAAAGGAACTCAATTTAGTTTTAATTCAATGGAAAATGTAACAGTTAAAATATTTACAATTAAATCAGTATTTGGTTATTGTTATGTTAAACTTCTTTTCACAAGTAGATATTTAATCAATATTAAAAATATAGATGACAGATGTATTCTATATTCTGTTTTGGCAGATTTTTATCGTTTACATGATTAACATAAAAATAGTGTAAATCCTCATCAAAAAAATTTAACATAACTTAGATTGTACAGGTATTGTGAGTTTTCTGGAAGTGAAAAAGATTCTAAACATTTTAAGAAATTAAATTAAATAAAATAATATTAAATTTTTTTGAATTAAACGATGGTAAAATAGAACCAATTAAACTTTGAAACAAATATGACAAAACCGTTTATCTCCCTTTATATAATGGTCATTATTTATTAATAACAAATTTTAACTAATTTATTTTTAGATCACATGAATCATAATAATTTATCTGTGAAAGATGTTTAACTAAACTATTTAAAAAAGATGATTATCTAAATCATATAGTGTATGTTTATGTAAACAAAATAATTTATGTGCTACTCCTAAAAAAATGTATTCAAAAATTTCATTTACAAATTTCCTTTATAAAAGTGTACTTCCTTTTGTAATTTGTGCTGATTTTGAAGCACTTAACCAGTAAAATTGAACAGGAACAAAACATATTCTTTGTTCTTTTGCATTTTATATAAAAAGTGATCATAAAGATTTAATGAAAAGTAAATATTATTCGTATCATTCTTAGAAGGAAGGAACCAATGAAGAAAACTAAAAAACGTAATTGACATATTTTAACAACTCTTAAATATATTAATGGAATATTCAAAAGATTAATTGAAAAACCTATTCCTTTAATAGTTACTGCTGAAATTGAAAAAAAAATTAACAGTAAATGTGTTGTATTTATTTTAAAAGAGAAAGAGTACCTTCAGGAAAAAATTGTTTGAATTGTACGGATTCTGTATGTATTCAAAATGCAGTAGATAAAGATGGGAATCTTCATTTTTGTAAATAATGCAAAAATAAAATAATTAACATTTATAAAAGATCATAATTCTTTTAAATGTGAGTACAGAGGTAAGGCCTGTTATAATTGTAATTTCGTTAAAGGAAAAAAAGTTTACTCCATTTTACTTTAATAATTTAGGTGGTTATGATGCCCATTTATTAATTAAATATCATTGTGTATTATAAAAGTCAATAACTATTCTTGCAAAGAATCCAACTTATTATTTTTCATTTGATTATGGTAAAATAATAATTTTAGATTCATAGAGTTTATTTCTAAATTCTTAGCTAATATTGCAAAATCTTTAACTAATGAACAAATGAACATTTTCGAAGCAAATTTTTGAAACACTGACGAATTTAAGAAATATCTTTATCCTTATGATTATATTGATAGTTTTAAAAAATGTGATGAAGCATCTTTACTCCTTTACATACTTTCAGGAGATTTAAAAAATAAATATTATGAACTTGCTCAAATGATTTGTAATAGATATAAAGGTAAAATATTTAACGATTATCATGTCATGTATTTGAAAATAGATTTTTATAATTAGCTGATCGTTTTGAAAATGTTAGAAAATTGTTTATTAAAAATCTTGAAATAGATATTTATCATTCTATACTACTGCTGGATTGAATACATATACTGGAATTATTTAGTCGTTTTCGTGGAGGTTATTCTGGTACTCTATGTATTTATAACAATGGAAGGAGAAGTTAAAATATTTTATTTATATGGATGGAGTATATCTTCAATTATAACGTTATAAAAATTTTATGTGGCGTAAAAATGATAAGAATGAAAAAGAAATATACATATAATAGGGAAATTAATGAAATTAAAGATGGGGATTAGGAATATAATTTAATAAATGATGTAAAAAAATGATCAGAAGAAGAAGCACGAAAAAAATAATTAAAGATCTTATAGAAATTGAAAGTATCAAAAATATTCCTATTCATTGTGGAAAAGGAAAATATATTTTATTGACTGTGATTTAGAAATATCAAATGGAACCAAGAATGACAACATTTAAATTACCATTAGCTCATTATAAAAGATCAGTTCGAAAAAAACAATTAAGCGAATATCAATTTTCACTTTTAAACGATGAAAATATACCTCAACATTAAAAATTATATAAAATATTTATATGACAAGGAACATTGTATTTTACATTATATAGTTTTATTTTTTTATTTAATTATGGGAATGAAAGTAAATTATTTTATAAAGTTATTGGTTTTGATGAAAAGAAAGGGTTGAAACAGTACGTTGAATTAAACACTAATTTAAGAACTTTAAGAGTAACTTATTTTGTAAAATATACATGGAAATTAATGAATAAGGCTTTTTATGGAAAAACATTAGAAATGTTAGAAATAGAGTTCATTTAGATTTTGTTAATGATTATGAAAAATTAATTAAGATTTAAAGTTCTCCTAGATTCAACGATTTAATAGTTGTGTAACATGATGAGTTAGTAATTCCTTTAAAAAGAATTACAACAGTTAAATTTAATAAACCAATTTATATCGGTTCAGCAGTTCTTGATTATTCAAAATGCTTAATTTATTAATTTTATTATAAAGTACCTGAACTGTTATGCCAAGAAAATTAAATAATAAATTTTGATACAGATAGTAATATTTTAGATGCAAAGACAAAATATGCTTATAAAGATATGCAACAAATAAAAGGTTTATTAGATACAAGTGATTATCCAAAATATCCTTATTTGTATTCTTTAGAAAATAAAAAGTGATTGGAAAAATTAAGAAGAAAGGAAAGAACATTTTAGTAGTTGCTTATACAAAAGCAAAACAATATTAAATGTTATTAGAAAATAAAAATACAAACAACATTAATGGGAGATTAAAAAATAGTTGTTCAAAGTGAAATAGATCATGAAGATTATAAAAAATTATAGAATATGGAAAATAAACATATGTAGATATGTATAATATTGTTTCAAATAAAATTAAATTAGAATTTGTAAAATTTAAGATAAAAGCAAAAATGAATGCTTATGATAATAAAATATATATATATTTCCAAATGGACAAACAATTGTACCTCATTGTGATTTAGAAACAAGAGAAAGAATAATTAAATAATTTCCTTATTATTTTTAATAATTTAAGATTTAATTGTTTTTTTACAATTTCTAGTTCTTAATTAGATCTGTGTTGTTCTCTGAGATTTATTTCTGAAAGAGATAAGTTATGATGATTTTTATGTTTTTAAATTTTAATATATAATTATTATATTAATTTATTAAATTGTTCAAGTTATGCAATTGTATTTTTTTTATCTTCTGTATATTTGTTCATATATTCACGGTACAAGTTTTATAATTTCTGTAAAACGTTTTTGTTTTTTCTCAATAAACCTAATGACATTCCTCCTATAACGGAATCTTGAATAACACCTAATCCATTTAGAATTCATGCTGCAATTGGAACTGCTACTACAGGAGTTGTAATTTAAACTGCTATACCACCTAACATTCAACTAGATATTTCATTAATTTTTTTAAAACATGTTTTGCTTTTAGTTTAACATCAGATAAAACTGGATAAAGTTGTTCCAATTTAAAAAAAAATATTTATAAAGTATAATAATTTAAAAGAAAATCTGTAATTTTTCCAACCTATATATCAATCATAACATAATCAAATAAAGTAAAGTCATTCATTTTCAGTGGGATATTGAGTTTGTTTTCCTAAAACAACATTACCAACTGATTTTATTGTTTTGTTACTTTAGTTTTAGATTTCCATAAAGTTTTTGAGCTATTATTATTTCTTAAAATAAAAATAATATAATTTTCATCATTTATGATTTTATTTGCTAGAATACTATATCCATCCATTCCATAATGGAATCATGTTTAATAATCACCCCACTATGAAAAAGTTATGTTTCCTACATATTATAAAAACTCTTCCATCATAATTTTTTTTCAATTAAAGAAAAATTGTAAAATAAGGTGTTGTTGTTAATGAATTTGAACCATCAAAATGAAATTCCGAATCATTAGTTTGTTTTTTAATATTTATTGTTCCAATTTTTGAGAAGATATTTCTAGAAATATATGTTATTACTGTTTTTGAAGTAACAGGTGTTGACACATCTTTTACAATAAATTCAAACTTATCAAAATGATCTGGATAAAATTGTGAAATGCGTATATTTTACAAAAGTAAAATCCACATATCTTATAAGTGGAATAACATCTGAAATCAAAACTTGTGAGGATAATTCATCATAAATTATTATTCATATAAATTATTTGGTTTCTTTAAAAGTAATCTGATAATTGAGATGTTATTTGATCATCACATATATTTTAGTTGTTATGTCGGATTCATCATTTGGTCCGTAAAGTTTTATTGTTATTATAAATAAAATAATAATTTAAATGTAAACTTTTATCATCTACATAATCTTTTTGGGTAGCATCTTTTTTCAGATATTTTTAAAGTTTTCATATCTAAAACCTAAATTGAAATACCATTGATAGATGAATCAACATAATATTTATTCGCCGCGTCATTTTTATTTGATTGTGTATGTAAGTTAATTCTTCTTTCATAACACCTCCAGCTTTTTTTATATATCCTGAACATTTTGCAGCGATATTAACACGAAAATTAAATCGAATTGTTTCAAGTGATACAGCAAAAATGTTTGTTGAATCAGGTAGTAACTTTATAACTTCATAATAAATACAGTATATTTAAAATGTTTAGATGATGCTAAACTATCTCCTTATGTTGATATTATAATATTATGTTACCAGCTAAAGTTTTTGTAATAATTATTGATTTATAAGCATAACAAAATTAAACATCAATAATTAAGTAATTCCAATCAATTTATAAAGAAAAATATTTTTTTACCACCTCTTATAAATGTTTTAAGTTTTTTATCTTATTTTAGTTTATGTAATGTTACGCCTGGTGCATGAACTTCCCCAATTTTTAATATTCTATTACCGAGTTTAGAGTCAACATATTTTTTATTTACAGCATCGCCATCATATTTTGGTGAACCTAGATTTTAAATTATTTTTCTATTAATATCTTACTCATTTAAATAATCTTTTCTTTGATAATTATTTGTTAACATTTTTTAAAAGTAAACATTAAACAGGTACCTTTCAGAATTCTGTTTTCTGTAATTAATTTGTGTAAAAATATCTTAATAATTCTTCTTTGTCTAAATCATTCATATTATAAGATAATGGTGATGTTATATTTACTTCAGTTACTACAACTATTTCTTTCGTCCACCACCCAAAATAGCCCTTCCGTTTAAAAATGCGAACTATTGTATATCGCCTTTTTTAACTTTTTGTTTTATTTTACTGGTTTATCATGAAGTATATTATATAGATTTATGGTTGAGTAAAGCTTATGTGGGTTTTAAACTACATTTAACTACATTAGGTAATATTTTATACTATTTCTGATTACCTTGCTCAGTAAAACTACTGTACATTAAATTCCTTAGCGTTCTAATAAATGGCTCAATCATGACTGCCTTTTCCTTGTTAAAAGTTAATTAAGTTGCCATACCTAATTGCTTTTTATAATTAAACTCATTTACAGATTTAGCTTGTTTATTTTTTAACGTTTCTACCCACGCATATCTTTTAAATAAATCAATTTATGTTAAAATATATTTCTATCTATCAATTTGTCTTGCTGTTAAATATGTATTATCTCTATATTTTATATCATGTTAGTTGATATGCTACTGCATCTCTTGTATTAACTGGAAATTCTCCAGGTTTCGGTTTATCAATTACGGATATAATATTAAATATACTCTTTAACCTATTCCTGTATAATTATGTGAGAACACAAAGAATAGTTCACCTATTTAAACATAAACAAATGTAAACAATCGACAACATTTCTGAGCAGATTTTAAGTTTCCTTTGTTGACAATTTGACCCAGCATTTTTAAAATATATTTAACGTTGGTAAAACACATTTGGTAAAACATATTTAGTGTATTAAAATCATTCTTGTGTTAGGTAATATTCTTCTTCTGTAAGCCTCATTGAAATTGTTCAAGCGCGAGCGTCATTGAAATCATTCAAGCGCGAGCGTCATTGAAATCATCCAAGCGCGAGCTAAATCATTCAACCGCATTACTTTTATATTACAAATAATTGCGAAAATACATTATGTTCGTCTGTATATTTATGGAATGGATTGTTTGGAAAAAAAATGTGGTTGTTGAATATCCATTTTAAATAAAAATTATTAATACATTTATTTTGTTTAATATTTTATTATTTTTATTTTATTTTTGAAAATGGAGACAAATCATCTATCTTAAAAAAAAGAATATAAAACATAATCTTTTTAAAAATATGAGTATTTTTATACATTTTAAAGAGCATTGACAAATAGAAATACCTTGAAGTAGTCATATACTAGCCCAAGTTGCTTCAGTATTTTTTAAGGTACAAACTTAATGTTGCCACCTTTAAGAGGCAGGATTCCGTTTTAAATAATGATGTAAAAATAATAATTGGAACAACTTGGGCTACAATATAACTACTTTTGATAACTGCCAAAGTATTTTTATTAATTATACTTTGGATTAGTTTCAAATAAACTGGTCTTCATTTCCGTTTAGAGACTAAATATTGTTTAAATAGCATTTATTCTGTTTTAACATTATTAACCTTGTATTAATAATTCATAATTCCATATATTTTTTTATGATAGCAACGAGAACTTTACATTGCAAATGATGCTATTGTCGTAATTGCAACCAAAACAACCCATGTTGCTGTGACAGAAGCTCAAGAGTCAAAAAGACCAGAGAAGACCGAGTGGAAATTTGTCGCCACCTGGACACCGCTGAATGGCCTCAGGTTGGAGACTGTAACTAGTGATAATGTCATGGCAACACTTCGACCAAACACCTTCACTGGATTCGAGAACAGAACGATTCGAGTTTGTGGGATTAATGATGAAGTAATCAACTTAACATTATAATTTGGATTGTGAGGGCTATCTAGATTTATTATAATTATATTGATTATAAATAAAACTAAATTTAGAACTAAAACAGTTCTGCAAAAAACAGAATAGCTATTGAAATAAAACAATTATATTTTTTGCTGTAATGATTAACTTTTTATATATTGCGCACTGCGTCATCAATACACATTTTAATAAAAATTCTAAAACTATTAAACTTATTACGCAAAAGAAAAATTTAACAAATAAACAATAGCTGCCATATGAGATTACAAAATATGATACGTGTAACTATTACGTAGTTTGCCAATTTTGCATAAATATGGAATGAGTATAATATTATTAAATAGCTTTCCTAGCACCATACTAAGCGAATGCCCAATATACAATCGCTGCCTATTTTTTTGATATGTTATTACCGAATTTATAGTTATCTAAATTATTTGACATATAATCGACAAAATTATTTTAAATGTTTCTTTAGATACCATCAAACTCCATAACCATATTTTTTTTTAATGTTTATTTTTCAGAATTCACCAGAGCTACATTTTTATACACCTGGAACCAACAAAACCATTGCAGAAGTGTATGGATTTGTGCCTACCATTTTAATAGAATTGAGCAGAGCATTACATTTTCAGTAAGTTTTATATACAAATAATATATATTATTTAGAGGAACAGCTGTATTATGTTACTGCATGGAATATAAGTGTCTATATATTAAAAAGTGTCAAACTATTAACCATATTATTATTTAACAGTACAAAGAATATAATACTTGCAGAAGCTAATATTCACCCACACATACAAATGATAAATGAGTTAAATAAAAGGTGTATAGCAAAAGTGGATTCTAGCTCACCTTTTGACCTTTGAGCATGACCTTTGACCTTTGACCCGTACTAACCCAACTCAACTTGTAAGAAGTATATAACCTTTAACATTTAAAATAGTGTATAATTACATTATAATCTTATTGTTAAATTATAAATATTGTTTTTATAACGAAACATTAAGTGTAAAGGAACATCTAAAATTTAAAAAAATATCTATGTGAGAAAAAACAATTATTAATGAGAATAATACATTATTTGCACCAAACGACATATTAAAATATTATATTATAAATATTATTTAAATATTACGTCTAGTACATGTATAATCAAATAGTATAATAAAAGGACATTCTAAACATGAAAAATAAGAATAATTTCTTTAACATTTAAACAAATATTGTAGATTATTGAAATTATTAGAAAACACATGCACAATTACTACATTTCATGATAATTTGGTAAAAATTCAATTATATGTAAAATCAGAATTAATTAAGACAACATAAAAAGAAACAGAAAGTGTAAGAGACCATCTAAATAAAAAAAAAACATTTTATTTATGAGAAAAATTAATTATTTATGCAAAAATAATATTAAAAAATATATATATTTTTTTTTAATAATATTCAAATTGCACGTTTTAAATAACCAAATAGTATCACAAAAGGACATTCTAAACAACAAAAAATAAGATAAATCATACCAAACATGTAAGAAAATATAACATATTGTAAGTGAATCATGTTGTAGACCATCAAAATTATTGGAAAGCACACACATAATGATTACGTTTATATCAATATGTATGTAGCAAAATCAAGCTGAATGAACGTCAGAATCCTCATTGAAATCGTCGTGCAATATGTCGCCATAATACATTACAATGGTAAAATTCCTATAAAATTGTCAAATTTCAACATTAAAAAAAAGCACTGACTCATACCTATTGAACTTCATTCTACAACATATTAAAATTTTTTATTTAATTAATCACTAAAATGTAAAATAACTTCGTTAAATTTCAACCGATTTAAAATAAATTGACATTAGCTCATAGCTATTCTGAATGTCTATCTATTAAATTTTATTTTACTATATAAAAAATGTATTTAAAAAAAAAAGTTATAATACTATAAAAAAAGTAGTATAAAAGCTTTGGCTTATGTTGGTGAGTCATCATACTAACTTTGGTTGTCATAGTTTAATATCCTAAAACGATAAACCCAATGAAAGATTTTGGCGTTTTTATGATCCGTTATGATCCGGATCAGAGGGGTAGATCCGGGTAGAGGGTTGGAGGTGATAGGGAGGTAGTGTATAGGGGGTAGGGATGATAACAAGGCGGAATAAATCAA
>JAUZND010001785.1:0-13258 GCA_034780555.1 Coelogynopora nodosa
GCTACCACGCACTGCGAGTATGGTATTTCTAATGCTAATGTTATACCGTGAAATATTTAAATGATAATATCTCAAACTACGTATATTATTTAACCATACAAAAACCAAAAAATTATTGTGATTGACGTTAAAATGTTGTTCTATAGATTATATCTCAAGAAATTTATTTTGTTATCTTAGTAACCTTTTTTCCCCTAAAATAAATAGATAGATCGTTTTTTTATCACATCCGTACACTTGACATTTCAATAATATTTGGTAAAATCGAATATATAAATATGCCTTACAATAAACTATTTATACCGTCAGTTTTTCCATTCAATGTGTGAAATACTCTTTTCAATCATAAACATAAACAAAAGACTATAATTGGTATATTAGTAGTGTAGTTGTATATGAACTAAAATTAACATATATAATCTAATAGATGATAGCATATCTCAATTCAAACATATATGGTGCAAATTTGTAGTGCTCAATATAACATAGTTTTGAATATCTCAATACTATGCATAATAGCTTAATGAAATATACATTATATTAGAATGAATTGTTTCTATTATATATTGATTATCGAATTATATTATATAGTTCAACATGTACCGTTTGTTATTTTTAGAATTAGGCACAGATAACACCAATATATGGCCGGAGTCTCCTACATTATCAGTAAAGAGTCCACTTTAAAAATACTGTAGTCACCATAAATATTGAATGTTATATGTTAAAGAGTCAATCAGGGTATCAGTTTAATTAATCGATATTATTTAACCCTAACGATAATTTTTATATTATTCCAGTTTGAAATTGTAACCATATTGTTGTGAATTATGTGCAGTCGTGGCTTGGCAAACCTACCCGGCTTCTAGCTCTATTCCATTCCATCCATACACTCTGACTGAGCACAAGTTTCATTTGGATCTTTAAACATTTTTTAATCCAAAATCTATATTGTAATTGACATTTGTATTATATGAGTTTTCTAAATGCACGCATGCCTGGGGATCGCAACCCAAAGCTGGCTTAGTCATAAGTGCCAACAATTTTTTTATTAGTTAAATGTGCACTGTTTATACCTTATATGTTGGTTTATTTATGTAAAGAACTATTCAGTAAAATATATAACTGGATATAAAGTATGAGTAGTTGTCAGAATTGATTTATCAGAATTAAACGTTGTTAGTACTTGGGACTAATTGACAGCTTAGGGTTATGACCAGACACCCTGGGTTTGTATAATCCTTCACAATTCGTGTTTTAATACGACTGCGAGAAAGTTGTGGTCGAGCTTTTAAATATAATTTATTCTGTTAGCTTATATATATTATATATTTGGTGTCCAGTTATTGTTAAGGCTATGTTCTCCATTTGAATGTGTTACAATTCTGAACTGCAGAAGTTTAATTAGGCCTACTTAAATTAGGCTTTTATTTTTTATGTAATATTTTACTTATTTTTATAAATATGTAATTCACAGTAGAATATTTCATTTAAATTGCATGACCCCTAATTGTCCTTAATCTGAAAGAAAAATTGAGAATTTTCTGACACTGCATTATAACACAACCAAGTGTTGTCACCTTTAAGATCTACATAAAAAGTAAGATGTACATAAAATACGTTATTCTTCTCTTATTTCTGCAGTATTATATCATATATTCGCGTTTTAAATACAGAATATTTTACTGCGTATATTTTGATTTTATTAAATAGCTTTTATACTATGAAGTCTCCACTCATGATAAAATTGGGGGTTAGCCAATACATTTTTACAACTTCATTATTTGTTCATTTTATAGATCACTTGTTGTATGTTGTAAGGTATCTCATTAACCCTTCGTACGCAATTTTATTTCAAAGATATTAAGTTTTTGATTAAACTATATAATGTTTGACCCTGGTTTTTTTACTCAGTAGCTAAAATACTTTTATCTATCTAAAAATATAATTTAGAATATTTTTTACATACCTGAAATATTTGTGTTATTATTGAACTATTTTATACCACCGCCCCTGGGTTTTCATTCTCACCGATGATATTAGGAGCTAAAACTTGCAACATTAATAGAAAAAATAAGTTTATCGTAAATTATATACATATAACTTAAGTAATAAACTTATTTATCAAATTAACCAGCAATTTAAAATAATACTCAATTAGCATTTATATCACTTGTAGCTTATTTATATAAATAGTATACTTATTAAAATATATCAACAAATATAGATCTCGTGATCTGGATTCGAATGCAAAAAGAATCAAATCAATTGGTTGCAATCATTAAAAGTTCTAGCATATATAGGCCAATATTTAACATTTATGGTTATTTTCTTATAGTTTTCCTAACTGGAGTTTATGACGTAATCAGGTCATAAAATTGATACTAATTGATCAATTTTTTTTTAAATAAAATTAGCTCGAAAAGTCTTTAGAAGGTATCTGTTCACCAAATTTAAGCGTAATAGGATGATAGGAAGTTTGTTTTTCAAGGGGGGTAAAATAAACCCCTCATCAACGTAGTAAACCCTAAAAAATATGTCCACGTACGAAAGGTTAATGCTTAGAAAGTTCCTCATTTTTATCGAAACTCTTTTGATTTTAATGTAGAAAATTCCTGAAAAATTATTATATAAACTTTAAAATTTAATTAGAGCTCGGGCGAATTCTTAGGGTGTACTTATATGCAAAATTTTTGATCAATCGAAGATAATTAAAAAAAGTATACACCTCGATCCTCGCCCTTCAACTTTAAAAATTACTCTGTATGTCGTTTCCTTCAATATTTTTTCTTGCAATTTAGTATTGTAATATAGCATTTCAATGCCAAATATCATCTGAGTCGTTTATGGAACTAGGTTATTATAATAATAGGCTTTATTTTAACATTGACATACACAATATTTTACAAATGATGAATAAAGGATACGTATTTTAAAATAATAGGTTGAAAAACTTTCATATGATATATGACAAAAGTCTTTCCCGGTCAATATGTACTCTATGTAGCATTCTAACTATGAATTCACACTACTTGTTCTACGATTCAACTTTTTTTTTTAAAGCTTTATTTTCTAAGTGACACACGCACAAAGTTACAAGAGTATTTTTCATGCAGCACGAACCCATTAAAGAATCGCATACACTCGACTAACACAGCTGCTAACCAGGAACGGGAGAGTCCGAAGGCGGGCTCGAACCTGTTCCCGTGAGCCCACACCCTCGGCATCCGCAAACCAGCGTCTTAACCACTCGGCCATTCCCATTCCCTGTAATTGCTGTAATTGTGATTTCTTCGTCTTAGTGCTCTTTGGTGCTCTTTATTTAGTGATCTTTATTTAGTGCTCTTTTACTTAGTGCTCTTAATTTATATGTTGTTGGTAGAAGACAGTGTAGTGTATGCTTCTTATTAGATATAATCGTTTTGAAAACATTTTGTTCTGCCTTTTCCACAAGTGTTTCAAAATCCAGACTCTCGTTACAGTAGTCAAATTTTATACTTGTGAATTAAATCAGCCTTTTTTGTCATCTCTAGATTTAGGCTTGCGTATATAATAGTTTAGCAATTTTTAAAGCGAAAAGTATAGTTTGATTACAGTTGTTTAATTTTAGGCCACGAGTTTTAATTATTTTTATTGCATAAATACAACTGATACTTTTTCTTATTTGTGAGGTTCTATGTGCCCGCACTCCCTGGCGGACGAATGATGTAGCGCTGAGTATATTTAACTCCCGAACTCTATAATCAATGTTGCGCTGTAGGCTTAGGGCTCTTCTTTGGACTGGGTCTTCTAAAAACGATCTCTTTTGATTTCCCTTCGTTGAGCTTCAGATTGTTTTTAAGATTTTAGTTGTTTAGTGGAATAGTCAGATAAGTAATCTGCATTAATTTAAAAAAATTATTTCACAGGCTATATATCACTTAGAATGTAAATGGACCAGGTGCTGGTCCCTGAATTACACCTGCATTTATGGTAGTTTCTTTGGAGATTTATCCATTTAAACGAGTTTCTGTCTGTGTTCGGTGAAGAAACTTTAGAGTCAGTTATACGGATTTATTAAAATGTTTTAATTACTCAATTTTTGGAATATGATGTTGTGCTTTACGGTGTCAAAAGCTTTCTAGTACAATGGCGAAAGTACCCGTCACATAGAAACTTTGTAAATCTTAGTAAGACCTTGAATAGGCAAGTCTGGATACCTGTCTATGTTTTGGAGAAAACAATTTTAAGAATTTTTGTTGCGACTGTAACTTAACTGTTACGGTCGCAACAAAATTTATTAAAATTGTTGTTTACACCATTTAAACCTGAAAACATATATTTCGTTTAATTTTCTCCCGACTATTGCATGTAGAATTTGAGTACCGTATATTATATTATGTCGATAATATAACCAAATGAATATAAATTTCAGTTATCTGTCCGTCATAGTTTGCTAGGAATTTGTGTCCGAAATACTATTGTACGAATAATCAATTTTCTGCAAATTGCGACCATAACAGCATAAATTGAAGGCTAGACAAAAAATAATAATGAATATGCCAATAATTACTATATATATAATATGAACCTGGTAAACTCATTATATACAAAATTTAATAGTAATATAAGTCTTTAATTATAGTAAAAGTACAAATGTCAAAAATTGTCAAATGTTGCGACCGTACATCTCGTGGAATGAGCCAGAAGATGAAGGTAGGATTCCTAGTAGGATCTTAATTAAGATCCAAATTACTATCCAGGATCTTAATAAAAAATATCAATTTATTCCAGGATCTTACTATGAACCATCAATTTATTCCAGGATCTTACTATGAACCATCAATTTATTCCAGGATCTTACTAAGAACTATCAATGTATTCCAGGATCTTACTAAGAACTATCAATTTATTCCAGGATCTTACTAAGAACTATCCATTTATTCCAGGATCCTACTAAGAAATATCAATTTATTCCAGGATCTTACTAAAAACCATCAATTTATTCCAGGATCTTACTAAAAACCATCAGTGTATTCCAAGATCTAACTAAGAAATATAAATTTAATCCAGGATCTTACTAATAGCTATCAAATTATTCCAGGATCTTACTAATAACTATCAATTTATTCCAGGATCTTACTAAGAAATATCAATTTATTCCAGGATCTTACTAATAACTATCAATTTATTTCAGGATCTTACTAAGAACTATCAATTTATTCCAGGATCTTACTAAGAACTATCAATTTATTCCAGGATCTTACTAAGAACCATCAATTTATTCCGGATCTTACTAAGAACTATCAATTTATTCCAGGATCTTACTAAGAACTATCAAATTATTCCAGGATCTTACTAAGAACCATCAATTTATTTCAGGATCTTACTAAGAACCATCAATTTATTTCAGGATCTTAAAAAGAAACAACAAAACATTTGTAGGGTCAGTAAAAGAATAATTTAATTTTTTTACAAATGCTTCAAAAGCGAACTGATTGAAATCTGACATATCAATTGAAAGAATTACAAATCCGTATATTAAATTATATATTCAACCTTTAAAACGTAAACACGTACCATGAATGTGATTAAAACCGGTATTTACAAACAGTCCAGATAAGTATAGAACAGTCCAGATAAGTTCACTATTTTGCGGCCGAAAATTCATTTAACCGTCCTATATTGTAAAAATGAATGCCCAATAAATATGTGAATAAAGTAGGAAGGTCATTAAATGTGTACATGCTTCTAACACAAATCTATTTTTAGTTTGGAAGATATGTATATATTGAAAAAAGTGCATTATGTTTTGTAAATTTGTATACGGAAGAATTATTCGTATGACGCATATTTATACACTATAGTGTGGCAGTGTTCAATCTTGTAGAGTCATAGTATCACGCCCGAATCTTTTATTTCTAGCCTTTGAAATAGAAATTATATGAAATATATAGAATATCAAAACAATGACGACTGCATCGCAAAAAGGAAAGCCAAGAAACGAGCACAAAATTCAAGCTAGTAAAAATGTATTAAAATAATATGTTTTAAATATTCATGCCTTACCACGATTTTTTAGTACATTATATATATTTTTAATTAAAAAAAATATTACTTTACAATTTATTAGCTGTTAGTTTTTATTTGAGGTTGTTTAGCATTCCACATAATCTATTAAAATATGAATAAAAAATAGTATGATTTATAAATCATGAGACTTTCGATGTATACAATATATATATGAGGTACACCATAGAAGTATTTATTTATAAATTATTCTGTCTATAAGACACACTTAATTGCATCATTTCAATATAAAGAATGTAGTGTCGTAGAAATGCTATCTATGGTTCATATAGTCAATAAATGTATAACTCTACTATAGCCAATATAATGTTGTATTATATTTACCAACTTTAAGTTAGTTATATTCACTTTCTATTATAATATTTCGAATTTCTATCTAATGGGTGTAGTATACTATATGTAATATACAATATTTATAACCATTTCTAAATATAGCAAAATCCTAATTATAGGTTAGCTGTTAGTCGGTCACGTATTGCAATATTTATATACCTGTCATTATATTATCAAGGCTATATACCCGAGTGTTGCGAGGTATATAGGCCTATAATTACGAAATATAATTTTTCACTTTTACTATAAAATTTTTTTTAAAGTTACGCTATTAGTGTTTGGTTATTAGCAGAAGTCAATAAACTATGCCCAGTATAAAAAATGTGAGGTCCGTAATTTTGTAATTCAACTAAATTAATTTACATACTTTCATTTCAAATTTTATGGTGATATTTACTGTAATATTAAGTGAAAAAGTTATACCTAATCAAAGTTTGTTATTTAAAACTAACCCAAACACAAATGAGTGAATTTTAAAATTGACGCAATATAGCTGGTGCATAAATGCATTTATTTTTCTGCATTAATATTTCAGTCATCTACATCAAGGGAAACTCGGAAACAGCCGCCTACCTTACAAGACGCTGATAATTAATCAATCCCCCCATCACCACGAAGCGTATAACGAAGCTGTCAAACATTTAATTTAGTCGATTTTGTCATGACATTTTGACAAAATTAAGAGAACAATCTTAATAGCAAAAATTGACTATAACGTTTCTAGGTAATTTTGTTATAGCTCTCTTATAAATACTTCTTTTATATGCTGATTGTTTACACTATAAATGATATAATGAATAATTGACTTGTTAAATTAATTAAATGCATATATGATTTATAAATAATGAATTTTTATTAGCTGGTTGAATCATTCAGTTTTAATACATTTATTTTTCCTGATTGCTACATTAATAGTTTTTTTTATTTGATTTAAATGAGTCATTTATATATAACTTTTACCAAATTGACTTTGTTCGTTTGTTAAATTAAAGAAGCGTTCTTTGACTATTAGGAATTAATAGTCCATTCTTTTCAAACGTTTCCAAATGTAAGGTCTAAGGCGCTACAGTGTATATATAAGTTATGTTTCAATATACAATATGCTAATTTTGTTTATTTTCTTCTTAAATGCCTTTCTAATTTTGAAATATTTTTTATTAAATTTTTTCGATAAATTTTTTTTTTTTAATTTTTGGACGTATAATAATTGTATAGGTACATTTAACGATACATTAATTGATTTTTTATATTTCGAATTTTGTATTACTGTAATATGTGTAACATTATTTATATATTTATTTAGAATTGATTTAATATATTATAATATATGCTTCTGTGTTTTTATAACTTCTTGTCTTTTTGCTTTTCTATTTTAGTAAACCTTTAAATTATATTTTGCGATAGTACGCACCATTTCATCCGCTATGTTAATAAAACAGTGATTATCTAACGCATTTTATTAATAATATTAACGGGACACTAATTTGTTGCCATTTTTCTTATATTATAATCCATCAAATACGCAATACCTATATAAATTCGTTGTTTTATTGAATCTTAATCTAACTAATATTATATTGGTTGATACATGATTTCAATTGATTTTTTATGGAATAAGTTATGAAAATACTGATATGGTATGACTTTTGGTATGATATGGTATGAATTTTTAATAAAATGTACTACAAGTATTAAAATATGTTCTAGTTAATTGTCTAAGTGACTTTGTTAATTATCTAAGTGACTTTGTTAATTGTCTAAGTGACCAGAATACACGTCTCATTTGGTACATTTTTAGACGTATTTGCAAATATATCCTATAATGAGAAATTAAATCCTGAATTCGTCAAGTAATTTTTTTAGAAGCAATATATTATTCACAAGTCAATATGTATGACATAATATAATACATATAGGCCTACTTGCGTATAATTCACCAAATTTACTGTTTAACATATATACATAGTATGAAATTACTCGACCACTGTGACTAGCTTAATAATTAATAATTGAATCTAAAAATATTAGTGAAACCAGTTTCATTTAAATATAATTAAGTATGTTTATTTTTTATATTGCAGGAGTGAACAATTTATTTATACATATCGCAAATAGTCTATTTAAGTAGTATGAAACAATTTCAATATATTTACTAAATAGTAATTTATTTCAAAAGGAGTCATCAACTTTCTTTTTTTATTCATTAATTTTACGATCCTTTTATTTATATACAAACCAGAAAATGTAAAGTATTTATTGTCCTAATTTTAATATATGCAGTTGACTGATAATCCTTTTTAAGATCATACACAAGTCTTTTTTGTGTAGTATGCATCGCCAGCACGTTAACTTCTGGTACTGCGTCATATCATCCTCGTTTGAGTTGGATGGTTAGCACAATTTTGGCTCCCTTCGCTTTCTCTTGTCTCAGAAATATGGGTTGGGATAAATGGATTGGGAAGGGAAGACATGTAATTTAACAATTTTAAGTAATGTATCATTTTGTGATAAAACATTCAGGATGGCAGCACTAAAAGCTGTACTTTGTATCACCTTTGTATTGATTTTGAACTGAAGTCATAAGGGACAAAAGAGACGTGTTCCTTGAGACCAGTTGAGACTTGTTTAGTCGTCCTTAGTCGACTTTTTGTTGCAGGGGATTGTTGATTACTTTGCATTGTTTATAAAATGTATACTGAAGAAATTGCTAGTTGATTAAATCATTATGTCTTAATTTATCTATATTTAATAATTAATTGTAAATATTTATTAACTTGCTATTAATATAAGTTTAGATAACACTTGAGTCGTATCAGTATTGAAATACGGAACTAATTTTTGAATTATTACTTGGATTAAGTTGAACACTGATTCGAACAAATATGTTTATTATATGTACATTTATATTAATCATTATACAAAACAGTAGTTTAGACAGCTTTCTATTTAGTAATTGACATCAACCGAAACTAATCTTAATTATAATATTCTTTTAAAGTTAGGCCTATATTTATTCTCCAAAATGGTAATTGTATTGTATTGTATCTTAAAACATATCAAACTTAAATACCGTACATGAGGGTGACAAATGGAGATTACTGGAACATTAGTTAGGAAACCAAATATCTTATTCCAAGTTAGATTTCTTTTTACAATAGTAATCTGCCTTTACTTTTTGAGCATCAATTTTTGCAGTCAGGTACTCAACTCTTAACTTCTGAATTTCATGACTGTTCATTAGATAACAAATCTGACAATTCCTTACCAGCATTAGTGGCACTTCTAACATTCTTACTAGGTGTTAGATCTGTCCCCGAAAAGTTCCTTTTTGCCTTTTTATTAGAAGGACCCATGTCATAGAAAGACTCGGCAACGGTTGGACTGAGAGAAGCCGTGTAACCTGCCGGTTTGGGAGGAGATTGAAAGGGTTGGTAGGAGCCGAGGAGGTTGACGGGTTGGTAGGAGCCGAGGATGTAGCGCTAGAAAACGTTGCAGTTTACGTTCTGAAGTTGTCCACCTTGATCAGTTTGGGATTTTCTCGTCCGACTACGTCCCAGCATATTTCCATCTCAGGCCTCTCGGAAAAAGGTCCTCTGCCTGTTAGGCTTTCTTGGGTCTTCTTTGCTTTGGTGTAGGCTGGAAGTCGGTTAACCACATTTTTCCACTTCTTCTTTAGCCTGTCCGCGTCGAAAACAACAGGATCTTGATCTTTAGTAAGAGATGAAGCGAAGTCCCTTACTATAGCGTCCCAAGAGTCTTTCTTTGTGGCTTTTGTTACATCTGACTTGAATTGACCATATAAAACCGGGTAGTGATCTTTAATCAAATCGATCAGCAACAAAGTTTGGGCTTCAGTAAACAGACTAGCAACCATCGTAGCAGAAATAATAATGATATAAAATTGGTGGTGCTAGTAGTTTAAGGTTCGCGTTCCACGATATGACTGAATAACAGCGTGCACTCATTACGTAATACTGTGGACTACGAGAATTATAATAATACGGGTAAGTACATCCCTAAGGCGAAATCGATTACTTTTAACTGTATTACGTAATATTTCGGTAGCTAGGATAAATGAAATTGAAATGACTGTTATACTGAATATTGGACCGTTATATTCGTTACGCTGCTAAACATTTTCGAGAATGACTTGTTTCCTTTTCTTTATAATGCTGACGAAAATTATCCTTTTTATAAACTATCCAATTCAGATATTTTTCAAGAATTTAGACTCTCCAAAATGAATAGTGCAACGTTTATTAATGTACTATTTCCCCGAATGCCATACCTTAGTGACAGTGCATACCCCTGTCGGTGGTACATTCTGACTCCGTATGACGCTCGAATGCGAGACAACCTGAACTAACGTCGGCAAACTTTCCAACGACGCCTCCTGGCTGCTCGGCAAAACGTTGAGCAAACAATCGGCATTCTAGATCAGCGGTTTGTGATTTTGCGCCGACCAGCACGATATTCGTTGCAAAAAGTCCCGGAAGTCGTACTAGCGTGCTGTATTCTCCACAACACATCTGTCGTCACTTCCAGATACCCGTAATTGAGGACGACTTCGCCAATCCTCAATTCTACGATGCCCCGGTAGACCATAATGCAATTGGAAACGTCGTGAGACAAAATTACATAGATAGATACATTCAGTAAGGGCTTCGTATGTTGGTTTTCTACCAAATATTTTTTTAAACTTTATAGTATTTTGTCGGTATTAATTATATCGATATATTTATGTGCTGTAAAATATCTATGTTTATTCGTTATATTATGGTAAATGTTTCTTTTTATTAAATAAGATATATACCATATTCATATTTCGGCTAATCTAATTCTATACGGTCAACACTCTTAACATATAGAAATATATATATATATATACTTGACCTCCATTGATTGACAAATCGCTTATACTTATACTCTACTTAATTTTCACTGTATAATGTATGAGGCATTCGAAAAGTAACGTTCAATATAACTCTTTAACATATATTAATTAAAAAGTTGAACGCATTTATAATGTAAGGTTGGCTAGTTCAATTGTCAGTTCATTATAGAAGACAATTATGTAACAGTTGTAATTATTAAGAGTTAATAATCTATACAATGGTGTCATTCATAACTAAATAAAACGGTCAACCTCTTAGTTATTAACTCTATGTTGATCGTTAAATCGATTACATTAGACAAAATATGATTTTTATTTAACAGTATAATATGTGTGGCACTGTTATTGCAATTAAATAACTTATTAAAAGTAACACAGTGAATAAATCAATAGTTTGTAAATGTTCAATATAATTTAAAAAAAGCTTTCTATTTGACATCTATTTGAAGCATTTTTTACTTATTATCTAGTATTATTTAAACAATTTATGAATAAACATTACATTAAACTAAAATAGTGTGCTCGATATAGTTACTAAACCAATAAATGGTAGACTGTCCTATTTGATCGTTTAGTTATTATATGTGCTTCTGTGAATAATTTTATATAACTACTGAAAAATGTCTATTCAGAATATTAAAAGATGTTATGCTGTTTCAGGTTATCTGGTATGAAGGGCTTTTTAAGAATTCGTATAATTCGTCTCCAATTGTATCGGTAATGCCAATCTCTCCCTCTCATTTTCCTCTTCTTAAAGTGTCTCTTCGTGAATCGGCCATTCAACTTGACCACAAAGAACCTACAAATACTTTGTCTGGCTGGCCATTATACCTCAGTACAGTTTGTTGACCACTTCAGCCAACGGAATGTGATTGACTGACAGACCTAGTAGCCTACTCTTTATCTGTAACTTTAGGTGGGCCGAAAATGTACTTTGACTGTTTTAAATATTTGCTCTTGATTATCATCTTCATATTTTATTATTGTAAATTATTAATATTACAAAATATTGTTTTGAAAGAACAATATAAATAGTATAGTTTCCTATTTTTTGGATTGCTTGAAGCAAGCCTAGACATATAATGTGTACTATGTCGTCATCACATAAAGTTGATTGACTTCTGTTCAATAACATATTATTTAGAGTATTCTGGATCCATGTTTCCACAGAGATGTAAAACTGAAGTAGATAGGAAGCGTGAAATTATAATCTGTCTTTCACGTACACACATAAGACTTATTATCCAATCAGAAATTCTTAAAGCTGTTTATGTAATCTCAAATTTGATTAAACAAATACTGTTGGTATTTTATATATTTCGAATAAATTCCTTGAACACTATAACATATTTCACAGAACTAAAAACATTTTTGGACTCATATTTAAAATATGTGAAAATATTTTCAATTTAAAACAAAACAACTATCATTATTAATGTTTCAATCTAATTAATATTACATTAGCCTACATTATATTATATTATATATATATATATATTATAATTATCATTTTCATAAAAAATAAAAAATAAAAAATCGATTCTTTTATGTATGTACTAGTTTTCAAAGTTTATGTAGATATCCGTATTTTCGCTTTTTTCCCCAATAAAACACTCTATTATTTATTATTATTATTAAATAGATTAATGGATTAACGTTTATAATATTGAATAGTTAAACGGTATAATAAATATATTCATATACATTTTATACATACAAATAAAAAAGACTCCATCAAACCAATTTTTTGAAAAATATAAATTTTATCTCAAATAAGTGGAATTCCCACTTTTTTCATTAATTGCCACACCAATTCATTGTCCCACCAATTCATTGTCCCACCAATTCATTGTCCCACTTGTTTCATTGTCCCACCAATTCATTATCCCACCAATTCATTGTCCCACCAATTCATTGTCCCACCAATTCATTGTCCCACCAATTCATTGTCCCACCAATTCA
>JAUZND010001786.1:0-13257 GCA_034780555.1 Coelogynopora nodosa
CCCCCCCCCCCCCCCCCCCCCCCCCCCCCCCCCCCCCCCCCCCCCCCCCCCCCCCCCCCCCCCCCCCCCCCCCCAAGAACCAGAGAGTGGAATGGGGTTCCTAATATATGTCAAATATTTGTATGACATAACATATACACCTTACTATAAGGACAGGGTTCCGCTCTTTTAACAAGATCAATTCCAATAACATTTTCAAAATGGGAGTTAATAAAGATGCTCACGCACAATATTTCCAGATTACTTTTTTATAAAATAAATGGCCTCCTCCATCACTAAAGTATCATCAGTTCAATTAATTGTTGTACTTTATTGATTTTTAAAAAGACATTTTCTCGAACTTTCAAAATAAATGCCTAAGTCACAAATCATTCGAATCATTACAATTTACAATACACAGTCAAAGTGAAGATTTGGATTATTTTCTAATTAAGCCAACTTGAAAAAAAGCAGGAAATCACACCCAGATTCAGCATTAATCAAGCTACCCAATAGCAATAAGTAAACAATTTGCAGAACAAACCAAGAAAGAAAATTGACTTAAATAGAACATAAATAGAACCTGCAAAGTACAAATTAGCCAATGTATGTGAAGTGTTATAAATAAAAAATTATGAACAATTTAGACTAAAATTTTCTGCCATATTTTGGATACAATTTTTTGGGCCAGATTGATTATGTTTCGGCTCTGGCATGAATTCGGGTCTATAAATAGAACCATTGCCTAAGTATGAAAACCTGGGAAAACTGCAAGAGTTATATTTAAATTACCTGCGTTCAATTGTAGGTATTTATGATACATTGTCTTTTAACTCTTTCTGTTTGCAGCAAAGTTCCACCCTGATTCACATAGAACAGAACAATCGTCAAGAGATCAAAGATCGAAAATAATTAAAAGTTAATGGAAAAAAGAGAACTGTTAAAAATTGCATAAATATGAAGCTGTTAAATGTCTTATAGTTTATTCATACCCAGAATAAGACATAATAATATATATTTTGTAATTATTATATATTTAGATTAGACACCCACACACATCCTTTTAAATTCCAGTAGAATAAGAAAAATAATTGAATTCTATGACAATTGGAATACACACCCAATACTTTAGGACAGCGCAACTAAATTAATACTTTAGGCCACCCAATTAATACTTTAGGCTACCCAATCAATACTTTAGGCTACCAAATCAATACTTTAGGCTACCCAATCAATACTTTAGGCCATCCAATCAATACTTTAGGCTACCCAATCAATACTTTAGGCTATCCAATCAATACTTTAGGCTACCCAATCAATACTTTAGGCTACCCAATCAATACTTTTATAATACATACCTAGAGGTTTTAAGAGGTGTACCCCTTCCATTTATTATTTTAACTAAGCAGTATAATCTGTTATAATAATTTATCATAAATTACAAAGATGAAATTATCACACACCTTTAGTAGTGTACCATAAAAGTATACAATAATAAGATATAGTTGTCTCAAATATCATTAGAAGTTAATATGTAAAAAAAAACACAAGAAGCCACAAATTGTTCATGATTCAAAATAAGCCAAACAATTCTAATTAAATTGTTTTGTTTATATCAAAAAGGTTAGAGAATAAATAATAAATTTAAAATGAATATCCGTGAAAAAACAACACCATAATTTACTAAAGAGTTACTTATTGTCTGCTTTACGAACACTCTAGTTTCAGCTATCATGAATCGTGAATTATACAAAAGCACAAACGAGGCAGATTACAATAGACAAGTAGAATACTGCAATATTGAATTCTATCGTTTGAGGCCTGTCACAATAATGTTACATAGATACCATAGTTACGATTATATATTGTAAAAAGAATGACAGTAATTAAGTAACAAAAACTACAAAATAAGGGTCCATTATAAAAAATTAATGGGAACTAAAACATACACCAATAAAAAACAGCAACAACAAGAGACGGATTACCCACCCGGGTCCTGATGTGAATGCGGAACAACGAAGACTTTGAGTTTCTTCTTCTGCCAACGATTGGCCTCGTAGGTGATCGGGTAGCCCTGCTTCCAGACACCTCCATCGGGATTATCGAAGGGGATATCCTTGTACATTTGCATCATCTGCATCAACAGTAGAGGGGAGAGTGGAGAGAGAGAGAGAGCGAGAGAGAGCAAGGAAGCACCGCGAGCGGATACTCTATTAACTTTACTAATAATATATTTCAATTAAAACTTTTAATTTCATGCTTCAAGTTTTTTGCTCATTTTCATTTTCTTGTTTTACTGTGAGCAGGATGATTGCCAATTATATTATATTGCCAAAAATTATTTATTTAATGAAACTAATACAGAATACTCTCAGGAAGAGATAGACATAATATATCAAAACACTTATTATGATATTAACATACTAAATTCTAAAAATTGTTACAAAACCGTTTTGGTAAACTTGCGGATTTTTTTAATTTGTGTCTTGGCTGGCAGACCGCGTGCGCAAACAACACATACCTTACCAGTTGTGGTGGTGAGGCATTTCAGAAGATATTGGTAACAATAAATAACCAATATAATGGTTGACACATTATTATCTCTTCCTGAGCGCGTATACTGTATTACTTCTTCTTCCTTTACTGAACAGGAGAATTTCTTCCATTAATTATCATTCAGGCACGGATCACTGGATGGCTACATAATTTTGAAGTGAATTTTTCAAATGAATCAAGCTCCACTATTTCCGCTGGTAGAACGTTCCCGTATGTTTTATTATGAGGGGAAAGGATGATTTTTTGGTAGGATGACGTTCTTCCAAGAGGAACACGAAATCTTTGACTATGACCTCTTGTATTTGACGTGGTAGGGTGAAGATATTCTTCCTTTCGGAATAGCTATTTTTCATTCGCAATCATGTACAGCATAGTCTTCGAGGTACACTTTCATCTTTCTTGTAGACTGTCCCATTCGAGATCGGTAATGATGGCTGACACTCCACTTGTTCGTCTGTAATATTCTGTGACAAATAGGGCTGTTCTACGCTGCACTGCTTCCAAGGAATCGATGAGGTTGTCTTGATTAGGATTTCATACAGTTACTGCGTAGTTTAGGTTTGTACTTTTTTACACTTTTACTTAATAAATTATTTTTGATGAAAAAATTTTAGTTTTGCTATTTTTTTTTTTGGAACGCTAAACTCCGGTTTCGTCTTCTATTTTGTAGATAAAATATCTCAATTTTGAAAAGACTCCATTTTGCGACAACAGCCAATCAGACGGTGATACACTCACGGTGAGATCGAAGCGTGGCGACCGGGTGGAATCGATGGCACAGAAGGCGGGTGGCAGACGCACCGACCCGCGCACAATCCCCCCCGCGCGCTGGGCCACATAGTCGTCCAGGGACCCCCCTCCCCCCAGACCGCCCGCCAGCTGGGACTCGGCGAGCTGTTCCAGTTGACGGAGACGGTCCAGGAGGACCGAGAGGTCGGTCTTATTGGCGCGACTTCTGCAGGTGGGTGAGAGGAGGCAATCATAATTGTGGTAGATTGGTCTTTTGTATTTGTCAGCTGTGTAGCAAATCGATTATATAAAAATCATGAAATATCGATATTATTAAAGATAAAATGTAGCAAAATTATAGATTTGACAAAAAAACCATCGATTTTTTCATTTATGGTAAAAAGATGAGGAGTGCCGTTAAAGAAAAGTAGACATTTAAAAATGTTTTTAATATCAAAATGATTAATAACTACAAAAAAGAAAATAGTTATTAAAGAAATCCCAATTAATATCTGACATTTATAATCATTTTTATCCTATAATAATTCATTCAAATGTTTATCAATTGCATTTTGTATAAACGCATACAGCTTTTAATTGTGTTTAATTGATATCTCATGCATGTATATCATTTTTTTATATCAGCAGCAAATACAGACAAATTTGGCGGCGCCTAATTAATTTCTAGTCAAACTGTACAATATTAGCGGTACAAAAAATCGCGCTTGCTGTGTTTAAGATATATGTTTAAACATTGTAACGAAATAATCAAACGAAGCCAAACAAGTTGATGTAGAGCAACAGTACAACATTACGATGTATGTATAATTTGCGCTAAACTTCAGTTTCGTATAGTGTGTTGGCCTATTTATAAGTGGAGCAGTTTTTGCTGTCCTGAGAGCAATTGTCCAGGATTCAAACGCGGAAACCCAGTACCGAAGAAACGGGAGCTTACCCGAGATAATTAAAAAAACGCACCACTCACTTAATAACCTCGACAATGGCATTTCGGATCAACTGAAGTGTAGCCTCATTCCGTTTGATGTCCTTCTCAATCTCGTTGACCCGTGCCGATAACTCCAGCCGCACGTTGTCCGCCTGATCGGCGGGTAGGAGGGGGCCGCCGCCGCCGCCATCAATGGAAGGTGGGGAAGAAGAGCGCCGCAGATAGAGGAAGAGGAAGATGACGAGGAGCGTGAAGCAGAGATAGACCACGTTCAACTTCTTGATACGCATGGTCGGGTCAGCCGGGGCTGAATAGAATGCAAAGCGACGCATTAATTAACTACTAGGGAACCTACTTATTACTGAGATGTTCAATGGGATTCATATATGGGATAAAATAGTAGTTTAAAGCGTTATGCATGTATTATTTGAGCGTAATATATCAATTATTAATGTTACGCTAAATAATATAAACAACGTTGACTATTTACAACTAATAATGATAAATTTGTGTATAAAAAATGGATATTTATATGTATATGTGTGTGTACTAACAGCTCTAGGAATTAGTTAAACAGAAAACATTGAAGACTACAAAATGTAGTATAATGATTTAATTAGCAATAATTATACACAAATTACTTTTTTTATCATATTGATGTTTAACCAATATATTTTAGCTAATCAAATGAAATATGAAATTTAAATATAAGAAAATCAGCAATGTCTACATCGTTTGGTCTACATGCTTTTTACAGATAACATAATTTTCATTATTAATTAAATCTTATCTGAATTAATTAAAATCATAGTATTTAAAATCATATAATTAGAATCATTAAAATCATTAAAATCAAGAAAACAATAAATTCATTTCATAAATTGGTGGTATTTTTTTATTTGAATGGTCACACAAGTTTTTAGATTTTTGCTCTTGAATAATAACTGCAATTTGCTAATAATTTGCATTTTGTTAATAATATTTAGTAATTTCTCTGTTCTAGTAGACTATTGTATTAATTTAAGTTAATTAATGTGATAACTATTAGTAGGCCATTTTGGTTTTCGTATATTTCTCTCCGAATTAATAGCTATTCATGTATTTATTTGCATTGCCTTTTTATTTTTAATTGATTCTTTTATTCTTTTTATTTTTAATCTGATTCTGCTACAAGAGTTTGTTTTAACCCTGTGTCCGTGCAGGGAGCGAAAACTAGCTACCTATCATCCGATTAAGCTGAAATATGGAATACAGATACCTTCTAACGACGTGTCGAGCTATTTTTAGTTAAACAAAATTAATCATATATTATCATTTTAATGACCTGATTACCTTATAAGCTCTAATTTAGAAAAAGTATGAGAGAAAAAAAAATGATATATGCTATATTGAGACCCATATATGCTATAACTTTTGATCAATGCATTCAATCTGATTTTCTAATTCCAGAAAAAATATATAATTCGTTTTTATATTTTATAATTATTCTACTTGTATAAATATGCTATAAGTAGTATGAATTACATTTGAGTTTTTTAATTGCTGATTATTTTAATAAATAATTTTATTATTCAAGTTAAATTATATATATTTTATAATAAACTTTATTTATTTATTAATATTACAAGTTTTAGCTCCTAATATCATTGGCAAATAAGAAAACCCAGTAACATATCTCAATAATAACACAATTTTCTGTGGCACATTTAAATATGCGAAATTCCGTTTATAATTATTATTTTTAGTTAGATAAAAGTATTTTAACCACTGAGTAAAAAAATCCCTGTCATACATTACATCATTTAAGCAAAAACTACATTTCTTTGATAAATCAATTAGCATACCACTCACCTCTATGAACAAAGGGTTTATAACAGTCACTTATATTTCTTCTATTTTGGAAAAGTATATTTCCTTGAGTTTTTGGGTGCCATTGGTCTGTCACCTGAATTAGATGAAAGCGTTCTACAATCCAAAGTTGAATCAGAATGCATTAATATAATTCTCTCTAAACATGTGTTTACTATTTTATAGATTTGTGTGAATGCTCTCACAATTTAGCTCAACCTGGAGGCTTTGGCTTTGATATGATTAGGCAGAGATGCAATTATGGTTTGCTCTGTGTCTGTATACTTGGGAATAAGCTGTAAGCCTGAGATCAGGTTGTAACAATTGCATCTTGAACAATTCTTTGTGTTCGATTTCAAATAAGTTAAACATAATTACAGGATGAAGCTAAGAAAATTTTTATGAATGCAGAGTCAGACAAATTACATAATTATTTATGTTTGTGTATAATTTCAAAGTAGCCTGCTTCGAAATACAAATATATATTAACATACACAGCAAATTATACTTGATTATAAACAAATACAAAACAGATATAGTGTGAATATCCATTTCAGATGTATGTAAGCTTGGTCAACAGGAGACTTATGTACCTTCCCATAACAAAAGTTGTTTGCATAATAGTGTGTGTGCTCTATCTAATTAAATATTTACTTTTAGTATAAATATAACTGAAATATTATCTTTCAGGAATAATTTTAAATTTTAATGAAAACGCCAGAAACTCAGTTAGGGTTTAGGGGTAAAACCCCTGGCGGGGAGGTTAGGTGGCAAAGCCGCCAAAAATTGACCTTTTTCATTCAAATTTAAAGAAATCTGTTAAAATGAGGACTGAAATAACGAATATGAAAATGCAGTATGACAATGCAGTGTAAAACAATTGAGCTTAAAAATTTTAATTGAAAAGTAAATTCAAATAAATTAGTGAATGGAATGAGTGAAATGAGTGAGATAATATGATTTTATAGATGAATCTATAGATTATATGAAAAATACATAATATTATGTATATTAGTATAACATACATTTTTCAAATTAATATGTAAAATATTCAGGAATACAAAATATTATTAAAATAAAAAGAATTAGATTATATTGTAAATAAATAATTAATATACATAAATATTTCGAAAATATATAACAATGTTCTTTATCATATGTGTCTAAACAAAAAATAAACTAATTGTATAATCATCCACAGCTTTATGTGTTTAGTTTATTACAGTTATAATGTAGGCATAGTGAATATGTTTGAAAAACAATACCAATCTTTAAATGGATAATACATGGATCAAATGGTTCAAACAAAAGTCAATGAAATTATATTTTTGTTAATGAAATATTGACTTGACACTATGTCAAAAAAGGTGTAAAATTTATACTTTTATATAATAAGATAATTATTTTGATAACCCTAACTTAAAATAATTCAATTTGATTATGTTAACTTTTTAAACAACTTATGTTTTGTTAATGAAAGTATACTTTTGATGATAACAGGAGCAATATTTATATTTTGATAAAAATTAAATATGTCTTGAAATTTAATGTATGTTGAGGGAATTACTATTAACTTAATAATTTGTATATACTTGTCGATTTCTAAAAATGATACTTCACTAATGGAAATATTAGTATTTTTATAGTATAATAAAAAAAAATTATATCTAATTAACTAAATTTTGTATAAAATTTGTCCATTCTTTATAAAAAAAATTCTTTTGTTAACAAAAGTATACTTTTAATAGCATAACTGGAATTTTTTGAAATTGAATAAAAATAATTATCTAATAATACTTCATTTAGCAAAAATTATACTAGAATTCATTATTAATATAATAATAATACTTTAGATAATATAATGTAAGTAAAATTTCAACTTATCCACAAAATTATTGATACTTTTGTCAAAGAAGGAAGAAAGAAGATGTTTAACTGAAGTGGGAGTTTTCAAATTGGACAATTTTAATATTGATACTAGCTAGAGCAGGACACAAATTATGTATTGGTTTCTGATGGAACATGGAATTTGTTGTCACACTAACTGGGATATTTCCTAAAAGTGTTTTCATAAAAAAATCCATATTAAATAGAATAAAAACAAAGCAATATTATTGAATACGTAGACATAAACAATTAAGAAAATGTTTTATATTATCTAAAACAGTAAAATATTTCCAAAAAGTATCTAAATAAATATAAATAATAAACAAAAACCTAAAAAATTTATATTTGTAAATATTCAATGAAATTTCTACTTTATAAGATTTTTTGTACAAAACAATTATGTTACATTAATTGTTTACAATTTAAGTAATATAATAATATCTATTTAAATAATTATATAATAAATTTATTAATATGAAAATTACTAAGTAATTAAATTTAATATTATTATGCCAGATTAACATAATATTACAAAATATTTTAATCTCATTTATAAATATATTTAACTGATTTTTTTAATATTCAAATATAATATATTTTACATTGTAAACAAATTTATTCTAGGTATAAGATAGTTGTAATGATTGTAGTTGTTATTTGCATTGGAAGGTTAATAAACTGTTCAAATTTTCAATCAGATTCTAACATATGTTGGTGATAGTAAACAAATTTAAAAATGGTTTTGTGAACTGTTTGGATGTAGTTTGCAAACCATCAAATAATAAAATGTATAGTAAAATCAACCACTATATAAAATAATCTGAAATAGATGGGAAAACATTTATAAAGATTTTAAAGAATATATAAACAATAAATAAACTGAAAATAATTAAATTTATTTTAATCCTGATTGTTTGTGAATTACTTTATATAAAAAAAGGTTTCATCAGCTGTACTAACATATAATTTTACAACTTTAGCATTAAAATGTTTGAAAATTGAAATTACTTTTTCTTTTATATTGAATAATTGAAATGATAATAATTATACATTTTTATACTATCTGGACTGTTCCTGAATTAAAACATGTTATTAACATTTTTAAACCTTGCAACCACTTAACTACTGTTTTGAACAACTGTTACATTACATTTTTTATTCTAAACTCTATTTAAAAGAAAAATGAAGCCTATATCTAGTAATTGAAATGATACAATAAATTTTATGGCATTCTGTCAACTGCATTATATTAATATATGATATCCTGAACTACTTCAACATAAATATCTTACAATGCAAATTGTATACATAACAAAAATAAGACTATTGAGTAATTGAATAAAAAATACTGATAAATTATTTTACTGTTTAGACCATTTGCAAATTATCAATATTATAAAAATCATATGTCCTTGCATGCTTTGGCTTTTCTAATGTTATGAACAAATTTATCATTTAAATTTTACATATAAATTGGATAACAAATAAGCTAATGGAGTGAGCAATTGCTTTAAAAATAAAGATTAAATTACTTGTCATGACAACAGACAAGTAATTCAATTTTTATAATATTTTTATAATATATTTAATAAAAATGTAAAAGCATTGCATCTTCTTTTTTACTAATGATTTGAACTACTTTAACATTAAAATCATGTATATAAATTTAATGAAAAAGATAAAATAAAACTATCAAGTGATTGAAGAAAAATAATGTCAAATTAGCTTAATTTTTGGACCATCTACCAGGGTGGCCGCAAAGGTTCAACAAAAAAATTCCTGTATAATTCCCGTATATTCCTGTATATTTTTTCAAAAATTACTATATTAATTTTTTTTAAATCTGAGGAGTATTATTCAAAATTGACATTACTAAACATAACTTGTGTTTAATAAGTAATAATATTTACATACACTGCAAAACAAATCATCTAAACGTCAGACGAATTTGTCTAATAGTAATGATAAAATGCATCTAATGGTCAGATACAAAACTGTCTAATGCTTAGATGCATCTAATGCTCAGATTATAAATCGTCTAACTGTCAGACAGAAATAGTCTAATGGTCAGATGTGTCTAACAGTCAGACACATCTAACGGTAAGTCACCAATAACTTGTCTAAATGTCAGACACATCTAACTGTCAGACGCGTCTAACTGTCAGACGTTACATTATAAATTATGGTATAATATGATGTATATATATACTAATATTATGTATAATAGAGTAAAAAATAATTGCAAAAGTTTTAAATAGATGTAAAAATAATATAATTTCTGAAGCTCTCATGATATCTACTAAGTCTAAATAAACGAAAATGAAACAAATAAATTTAAACATTTACTTCAATAAAATAATATTACTATTTTATACATTAATAAAGAACCTCATACAAGACTGCAATGTATTCTTTATAGCCTTAGCGTTAGATGGTATTGTCTAAGCATCAGATGATATTGTCTAAGCATTAGATGCTGGCATCTAATGGTCAGATGAGGATGTCTAACAGTCAGACATCTAAGCGTTAGATGTGTCTAATGCTTAGATTCTTTGATATACCTCTAAGCATTAGACGAATTTGTCTGACGAATTTATCTGATGAATTTGTCTGACGATTTTTTTTGCAGTGTACTCATCAACAAATTTATAATTTTAACACATAATAAAAGCTGATGAGTAACACTGTGATTAAGTGATGAGTGGGAACTATTGACAGTGTGGCAGTAGCACTGTGACAGTAAACCAATGAACTGGTGGGTTGTGGCAGCTAACAGGTTCGGAACATATTTAAACATTTAATGCATGTTTGAATGATTAAATAGTAATAAAGTATTATAAAATATGATTATAGCACATTATAAATGTTAATAATAATTCATATTAAGTTGTTTTTGCAATTACTTTATCTACTAAAAATGCACAATAAATAGAACCCAGTTATGATCACAATAAAAATTAAAGATTATAGAATAGATTACGAATGTAGATTATAAATAATGCATTAGGAAATAAAAATTTAGCTCATATTATTGAATAAATAACAAATAATATTGTGGAATATTTTTAATTTTATTGAAAAAATAATTAATAGACACTCTGATTAACTAAATTAAATAATAAAGAAGTAGGAAATAAAAAATATAAATAACGATGAAAAATGCAAAGATACGTAATTTGCGCTTGTCAACGTATGAATATCTTTCAAACAAACTTTTTATTGTTATATTTCACAGTTTATTTATGAAAACTTTATATTTTTTTCATAACAAGTTGTAGATAAAACTTTTTATAATCAAAAAACGTATAATTATCTTGCATTTAGTGAATTTTTTTAATATGCAAATATGTGCGCTTTTAAAAAGAGTGTACAATAACGGTATTTGTGATATGTGGTGTGTATATATACATATCAGTTTAGATATTTAATTACAATTGTTTAATTAATTAATTTTTCAAATAATTAATGATGATTGCACTAAAAGTTATAGATATCTTATATACATTTCTTTTATATTTCACAAAACTCTTTTATCGATCAAACATTATTACATAGCAAGAAAGAAATTTATGTAATTAATATAACATTTTAATAATAATATTGAGAAATTTTACATATTCCCATTGAAAAGGGTATAAATATATGTATCAATAAAATAATAATGGAAACATCATGCAAAATAATAATGATAACTTTAATGATAATCTATTTCCATTGAGCAGGAAAGAGATAATATTTGTGTATTATTTGATCGAGAAGAAAGGGGACCCAATATTGATAAGGGTACACAAATGAAATAATTAGTAACCATAGAAAAGAAAATGAATATGGATTGCGTTTCTTTTAACAACGAAGAAGCTTATGCATATTTGTCAAACAAAAAGAGCTGCAATATAGTATAATACAATAAAAATACATTGAACACCGGCAAATATTGAAAGAGCTAGCATATTATATTCTGTCAAAAAACATAATTTTGCACTATCCAACCCCCCCCCTATATAATTATATTATGTTCTACGAAAAGGTATGAAATAATGAAAACATTTGTTCAGCCTCTGATAAAGCTCTCACATAGAAATATTTAAGGGTCTTGTTGATTAGTGTGGACTTTGCATGGTGCTTTTCTCAGGAATATCGACTTTCGGGGAGAATTTGAACCTCTTTAGGAATCAATCTTGTGTTACGATGTGTAGTATCTTGCAGTGGTTGCATGAAGTTGGCAGTGAAGTTATTGTATCGAGCATAGGGTTTGCAGTCGAGCAGATAGTGCACTTGAATCTAATTAGCTATGACATAAATACGGAAGCAACATGGCTGTTGACGTAAGTTATTCCATGCAGGCTCGAATGAGATGTAGGCTATAAACCATTTCAGTTTAAGTTACTCTGCTGCCTACTGGTGAAACACTCTGCTGCAGTCTTGGCATTATAGGTTATAAACATGTATCAGGTTTACAGACTATTCGGTGCATAGCTTGTATATACGTCCAGTGGGCGTCAAAATATTACGAACAAGCAACAAAAATAAAAAAGTTTTTATAGATTATCATAAAAATGCAACGTTTATTTGATTGAATCTAAAGCAATATATATTTACACGTATTTTTTAATTTACACATATTTGAATAATTAGATAAACATAATGTACATATATATATTGTAAATGTCAAATAACACACCTAGTAATTCATGTAAATTACCAAGTATTTCGTGGGGACCACCACTGAACTAAATAACTGCGCCATTCTATGGGGCATTGAATCAACCATACTGTGGAACGTTTCCTCTAGAGCCGCATCGCGATGCCAGGCGTGAATCACTGTTTTAATAATTTCATTTATTGTGGTGATTGTCTTGGACAAAAAACGCCGCTTTATTATACCCCACAAATTTTCGATGAGGTTTAAGACCGGACTATTTCCTGGCTAGTCGAATACTTCCAGATGATTTGTTCGTAGAAACTCAGTACAAACTTTCGCCGTATGACAAGGAGCTTTGTCGTGGGGGAACCTTTTTGTCATTTGAGGTAGCAGTAGGGTTCGCAAGACATGCACGTATTGCTCTTTATTCATCATGCCTTTGCAGATGTGAAGACGACCAGCTTCATGATACGCAAAAATACCCCAAAACAATATTTTTAATTGGATGTCTTACGGTTGATGTTGTTGGATGAGGATAGTTTGGTGGCCGCCAAACCCTTCGAAAACTTGCAGTCCTGCATTCAAAATGGGATTAATTACTGAATGAGACCTTTCGCCAGTCTGCGGCAGTGCAGTCTCTGTGGGTTTTCGCGAATTGAAGTCTCTTACG
>JAUZND010001787.1:0-62142 GCA_034780555.1 Coelogynopora nodosa
CACTCAGGTGAGGATTTTGACTTTTCAGATTCAATATGGTAATTTTTGTAATTAATAAAGTAATTTATTTTTAAAGTCCGGGTATTTATATTTGTAAAATTAATTTTATATTTATAAATAAAACACATGTATAGATAAAAAGATTCCCAATCCCAATTTAAAAGAACTATTCCCCTACCTCTCTAATATGAAACTTACTTTTCTCAATGGTCCACAAATCCGTCATCTCCTAAAATCAAATTTATTCAGACTCTCACTTGATGAAGATCACCTTCGTGCATTTGAAGCTCTAGAAAATGTTTGTACATTTTTTTTGGGTAATACTAGGTCAGATTTGAGAAAATAAATTGTTTATATAGTTTAAAACTCCATTGCTTAGATAGCCATACAGATTTATTTGCATCCAATTGTGGAGCTTGGTCAGACGAACACGGTGAAAGATTGCATCAAACAATGGCAGTATTTGAGTCAAGGCATACGAAAAATCTCAGTATGATATGTGACTACTGCTGGTGGATATCTATTTGTAATAAATCTAAATAGTATACATTTTATTGCTTAATTGACAAAAATTACGACCGATTCTGCGTAAGTTAAATTGAATCTCTTTATTAATTTTTTATGAGCTTCCTGTTCAATTTAATTTTTTTTAGAAAGTCGGACGATAAAATATTTTACCTATGACAGGTAAAAAAATTTTATAAATAGTTGTATTAAATGGAATGCTTGTCAATTCTTCAGTATATTCAGAGATATAAATTTAATATTTATTTTGAAATCAGATATCTATGTTAATTTTTCTTTAAATTATGAAATTAACTGGGTGACCATAACTTTTATATTTGACCGATTTAAAGATTTATGAACATATAGTGAGAATCGGAGAAAATCTGATTCCAGCTATAACAATTATTAAAAGAAAGTCAAAAATAATTTTCATTTTGTTGTGTAGTGTAATTATAAAACAATCAGGAAATTTTACCCCTTGTTAGAATCACAAAAGGGATTTATGAAAGTATTTAATAAAAACCTATTATTTTTAAAGGTATTTTAAATATTAAATAAGGGACAAACTAAAGGCCAAAAATTGAAAAATTAACTACCCTTCAAAACGCCTCAAATACAATTAACGGTGATTTATAGTATAAGCGATTATTTTAAAAAAGTGAAATTTTGTGACACCCTACTAATCAATCAATCGATAGATTAAATTTTAATTAAAATTACCTTTGTATAGCAAACAATAGAGCCAAAGCCGCGATAGTTTTTTCTCCTAAAAGTATAAGTAAAAAAATTAATATTTAGTTATTTAATTTATTAAACCTCCAGACAAATTATCCATCAACCCATACCTCTTTCCCGGAGCAATACAATTAAATGTGATTCCACCATTAAACGGCTCTATAACATTTTCCGCCAATAAAAAGGCTTGCGCCGCCTCCGAACCAGAAAGTTCCTAAAAAAATTATTTATATAAATAATAAAAAAATATAAATCTTTTAAAAAACCTTATAAATCTTATCTATGCTCTGACAAACGTGTGTAAAACAGTCGTTAAATTTATCATGGCGCAATTTTTGAACTTGTTGATAACTTTTCTTGGCATTGGTAAAATTTTCAGTAATTTCCAAAAAGATATTCTCACACTCTTCCAATTTTCTCTTGACTTGTTCAACTTTAGAATTAACTTTTAAATTGGATACATCAAGTTTATTCATGCCATTTTGTATTTTTTCAATATCCCCATTAATACGTCGTTTTATTTTTGTATACGCGTCGTCCGAAATGGCATGTAATAAATTATTAGAAAGACTTGAAAAATCAATTTTACAAACTTGTTGGGTATTTGTTAGAGAAGCATTACTTTGTAAAGACAAAAGCTGGTCTAATGAAGAATCTAATGAAGAGTCTTGTGATTCAGTTTGTATTAAAGGTATAACTACCCCCTTCATTTTGGCCTGTTGAACAAGTTGATCTCTTTCATCAACAGTCATTTTTAACTTGCTATTGAGATTGTTTACGTTTTTGTGAACATTTTTTCGTTTTTGATTCATTTTCTTTTTTTGATCAACAAATTGATTATACTCGTCGCTCAAAGATTCAAGATTGGTAGAAACTAGTTGCAATTGTACATTTAATGCTTCTTTTGATTCGGCGAGAGTTTGCAATTCAAGAGCTTTTTTTTCGACAATTTTTAAAGTTTTTAAATGACCACTTTCGTCTTGTTTTACTCGTTCTTTCCATTGTTGTAGAACAATTTCTACATTTCGAGATTTTTCATAGTCTAGTTTACTTTTTAATGTCACTTTTTGAGACTCTAATTTGGACAGGATAATTTCAAATTCTTCCTTGATGGACAAGGCATTTTTTTCGTATTCCTTTATCGATTTTACGCCAATTTCTTGACAGAATGAGTGAAATATTTCATTTTCTAAAACGTTTATTTCATCCTGCCTTTCTAAAATTAACTTTTGTACATTTTTCAATTCGTTCTCTGTTGTTGATAAAAGTACAAGGGTTTCTGAATCTTCCAATTGGTTTTGTAGTAAGGTTAATTGGCTTTTTAGTACAATTAAAGTCTTTTGTTTGTTTTTTTTTTCAACTTGGGCGTACTTTATTCTAAAAAAAAATTTTTTTAAATATTATTATTTAAAAGTCTGGCAGATAATAAAATTATTATCGTGGTCATTTTGAGTCTATAATAAATTATAAACACATGGGCAAAATCACGTCAAAAAGGCAAATTTAGTAAAAATCGAAAAATAGATCTTGATGATGAATTTTTTGTAAAATATGTATCTTTAAAATTTTTTATTATCACGATATATACCTTAAAAGAACTGAATTTTTATGTAGTTTCATTTAAATTAAAAAGATTTGATCACAATTTATTAATTACATCGCGTAATTAACGAAAATGTATAACTTGTAAAATAAATGTTACAAATTACTAATTTTGACATACATTGCTAATATAATATTTAACAAAATATTAAAAATTGGCGAAGGTTATATAACTTATATCGTTAGATATTATTAATAAATGACATTTTCACATAATTTAAAAATCCAAAAAAATATCATCAATATGAATGTACTTTTATTGCAATTATGACATAGTAGTATTTATAAATTTGCAAAATTTGCAAAATTTTTTTATTTTTTATTTCTTCATTTATTTATGTACTAAAAAAATAACCGTTCCAATTTTTTGACATGTTATTGTATGATTTAGATTAAAGACGTGTACAAAATTTCAAGCAATTTGGATGTCCATATCCAAAGTTAATCTTTTTTGCTAATTAATCAATCAATCCATTAATTTTACTTTTTTTAATTTTGCTGTTGCTACCATGTTCTACCAAAAATTGTACACCTTTTGAACATAACAAAATGTTACATTTTTAAAGTTTATATATAAATTATAATAAAAACTTCATACTTCAGTCACCATAACTTAAAAACCCCCATAAATATAAATTTTCATCTCGCAATTTTGATACACAGAACAATTACCTTTCATTTAAGGTATATTATATATATCAATAAAATCCATAATTGAGGTCTGCAGATAATTTCTCGTTTTGAGTCAAAACGTTTGACATGGTTTTTCCCAAATATAATTTTTTTGTTTATAGCACAAAAGTCAAAATTTTCATGAAAATAAAAATACCTCGCTTTAAACGATTCAACTTCATTACAAATACTAACTACATCATTCTCCAACCTCATAAACCTACTGTGTTCCCTCAGCTCTGACATTATAGCAATCTTTTTGGCCTTCAAAGTGGAAACTTGCTTTTCATCCCATCTACCTGCCTTGTTCTTTAAATCCTTGGATCCACCCGAAATTACCCCAGAAACTCTAAACATTGTCCCATCAAGAGAAACACTCTTGTGCCTTTCTCTCTGTTGAAAAGCGACCGCACGAGCATTTTGAATAGTCGCGCATATAAGAGCATTTCCCAAACTATAATTTACAGCCTTTTTAATCTCTGATGGACGACACGTTACCACATCTACTGCCATTTTAACATTAGACGGATCCTTAATCAATCTCAATTTTTCGTTAACCACAACATTTTTTATGAAATCAAGAGGCAAAAAAGTCTCTTGAGACAATTTGTTTTTTTTAAGAAATGATATGCAATTTTTAGCAGTAGTGTAAGTATCACAAACAATATAGTCCATATGGGAGGACAAAAGTTTGGTTATTGCTACATGATATTTTCGATGAATGGGTTCAATCAAGTACAACATTCTTCCATAAATACATCCCGGGTATTCTCTTTCTAAGGTATCAACTATTTGCTTCTTTTTTGCCGTCCTTTCATCTTCATGTATATTGACTCGGGCATTGGATAATTTTTCTCCTACTGTTTCTAGTTCTCGTTGTAAATTATTAACCTTTTCACTAGAAACTGATATTTTTTCCTTCAAAGTGTCGGCCTCTTGTTTCTTTTCACGGCAATATTCACTAGATTCTTGAATAAACTTTTCCAGAGTAATAATGTCACAATCTAATTCATCAATTTTTACATTTAATTTTTCTTTCATGTTTAAATTGTCGCTTTTTTTACGATTTTCATTGGATGTCGTGTCATTTAGACTCGTTTCTTTTCGAGTAAGATTTGAAATTTCATGTTTTAAAATTGATGATTTCGTGAGAAATTTGTCTCGCAGTATGTGATACTTTTTAATCTGATTATCTTGTAATTGAATATTGGAATTTGAATTGAAATTTTTTAATTTACTGTCCATTTCCATATTAAATTTATCAATCTCTGAATCCACAAAAGCGACATTTTCATTTAAATGTGAAATTTCCTTCTTGTTCAAATAGCTCTTTTTCGTAGCAGAAGTCAACGAATCTTTTGACAATTTGAGCCTCTTTTCGGCATATTTACACTGTTCTTCATATCTCACGTTATTGGAAACTTCTTTGGTGATTTTCGACTCATACAAGGCCAACTTTCTCTGAATTTTGTTTTTGTTTCTCATCAATATTGCTCTATTGCCCGACAAATCCGACTCATTATCATTAAATGACATAAATTCATCTTCTACGCCATTAGCTTGTTCTATTGCTTCATTACATTCTTGTTTATATCTTTTTATAAACTCTGTTGCGTGAAAAATTTTAAACAAGTTGTACTCTAGTTGTTTGCATGTCAGTTTGTCTTTTAATTTTAAAAAATTATCAACCTCCTTTTTTTCCATTTTAATCATTCTGAAAGAAGACAAAAGGTTTGTTTTTTTGTTTACAATATAATCCAATTCCTGAGACGATTTTTCGAAAATTTGTTTTTTCTTTACGTAATCTTCTTTATATTCTATTGATCGACTCATTTCTTCAATCATGTTGCAACGTTCAGCAGCATTTTTCAGAGCGATAGATTCAACTTGTCCTTGAAAGACGAGAAAGTTTTTCATTTTCATAATTATTCCGATATCTTCCAATTTTCGAGAATATTCGTCCAACAGGACGGTGGTACCGTTGAAAATGTAGAAAGAAGAGGAATTTTTAATCATTCGTTTAAATTCAAATATTGCGTCGTTGTAATGGATTGAAACCTTTACATAAACGTCATCTTTTACAGGGTTTGATATGTGGTCGCCGTGAATGAGGTGCTTTAATTTTCTACATCGTAATTTAATTATTTTTTCACCGAGAACAAATCCAAAAGCATCCATTAAATTTGATTTTCCAGATCCATTTGGTCCCACGATGGCATTAAAGTTTAGGAAAGGTCCAAGAATGTGTTTACCTTCAAATGACTTGAAATTGCAAATTTCAATGTATTCCAGGCGGTTTTTGAGCGACATTAGAAATTTTTTAGATAAATTGCATCAATAAAAATGGTAATTTCAATTTATATAGACTCTTATAATAGTATTATCAGATAATTATAAGTTTTATCGCGCCATTTTGCGCTTTTTATAAATGTATACTTGGTGATCTATATAATAAAGTTTTTATAATTTATTATTATATATTTATTATTTATTATTTTGTATAATTTTAATTAAATTTTTCATCCTTTCAGAATCTTTAATCCAGATCGCCTTTTCATTTTAATGAGTTTAATGATCTTAATTCGATTAAAATAAAAATTATACAGTAATTGAGGTTAAATTAGTCTTATTTTATATTTTTTAAATTTAAATCTTAAACATTATTTTTATTTTATTCTCAATATGAGTGATTCAGGCACAACTGTCGATAATAGTATAAGTATAAATATAATTATCACTGATTCTAAGTCAATTTTCGTTCATTTTAGATACTAAAACTATTAAGATAACAACTACACCTAAAAATTTAAGTGCTCACATTCCTTCAAAAAGTGTTAATAATGAAGAGAATATTTCTAAAATAGATGTATTGTCCGGTAAAAATTTTATTTCAGTGCCTGATCACAGTTCAATAAAATTGAAAAATTGATTTAATCACGCTGAATCACATGATGTGGTTGGTTTTACTCCATCATGTCGATTTTTGGAGATAATGCAATATTAAAAATATTCGATTAATTAGTTAATATTATATTATTTATTCATTATTTATATAATTTATATAGCTATCTAATATAGAAGCTACGATTAAAAAAGTCGATTATTACATACTCTAAATTCTTTATTTTTTTATAAAAAGAATTTGTTTAAAACGAATCAAAAGATTGGTTAAGTAAACAAATGATGTGTCTTTAAAATGAGCCTACAGTGCAGTGGACAAAAATATTTTGCTTTTTAATGGCCATTTTCTACATTGTTTTGCAAAAAAAATATGCAATATTTAACAAAACATCTTACTATAGTAACATGGATGCAACATAACTTTAAATCGGTGCATTTATTTTAAATTTAAAAATGTTAAAATTTAAAATGTCTCTAGATTTTGTCAATACATAACATCTATACTCAACTGATGGCTCATTTTAAAGACAAAACGTTAATTTATTTCACCTATAAATTCGATTAACTTTACAAAAATTATTAATAAGACAATGATGACACAGTGCGATTGGCACTTTTAAAAAATATAATTTGAAACAATTACAGTTATTATTATAAACGTGAATCAGTGTGACTAAAATTAAAATTTATAATACTAATTTTATATTAATAATAAAGAAAAAATTATTTCTAAATCAATATCAATATTTAATTTTAATTAATTTTAAAATTGAGATAACATATTTACAACTAATGACGTGAGGGTCATGAAAATGATAATTTTCCCGCATATTTTCAAAGAAAAAGAGCGTAAAATCAACTATTTAAATATATTAACGTAATTTAAATTAGAATGGCCTAATGTGCGATACATGACTGATTTAACATTCAAGTACATGTATCAGACAAACGTAAAATTTAAAATTTTATAACTAATTTATTATTTTTTTTTATATTATAATGTATTATAATATAGTGGCCTTCGGATAAAATTTACAAAAATTTAAAGCAGTACAAGGTAATTAAAATTTTTTTTTCATAATTGTAACATTTTTTAGTCATTATTCGAAGAGGATAATTCAAACCTTGAGATCAGCTACGATACACTGATAGAAAAATTAAAAAAACTGTCGGAAAAGGACATAGAAACTCTAAAAAATTATGAGAAAGTATTGAAAGAAATTACATTGTCCAAGTTTTATGAAATTTGTTTCAAGTTTAGATTGAAATCGGATAACTCGCAAGTCGACTAACAAATAGTTTAAAATAAAGTTAGACTTTAAATTGTTTTCAACATTGAGTAATAAAAAGTTGTTTGAAAATTTTATTATTGTTCTACAACATTTTTTATTAAAATTTTACAAGTCTAATTTTAAGGTCAAACATGAATTTTTCAAAAATCGTCAGAAAATTACCAAAAAACATTTCTTGGGTCCGCAATTTCCGCCAAACAGCAGAAAAAATTAATAAAGTAAAGACTACAACATTACACAATAATTTAATTGATAAAAGTTTCACTCTAGTTTTCACCTTTAACAATATAAAAACTGCAGTAATGTTGCGTACTCTGGCGGTTGTTCAGTTTTGCTTTTGGGTGAATTTTGCTCTTTTATATCAAGCATTGGCAAACAATTATGATAAAGAAATTGTCATGATTGACATGGACGATGATGATAAAGTGATTAAAAAAAAAGAAAATAAAAAATGGAATAATGAAACTCTTTACAATGCTGTAGTTGGTGGTAGTTTTATCGTAGGATTCACTACGTTATTTATTATTGGAGCCGTCTTACGCCGAACCATTTGTAAAATTTACTATGATAAAAACAACCAAATTTTGAAGATTTTCACCAACACTGCTTTTGGAGGATATCGGGAAATTGAAACAAAGTTGTACAAGACTAGCTTTGAATCTTCGAGATTTGTAAAGACAAACAAAATATTGGCAAAAATAGAAATGAATCCTCTTTACTACTTTATTAATACCGATGGTAACAATTTTCTGGAGAAGGAGCTGTTTGATAAGGTCATTTGCATCAATAGAAGATATACAAACAAGAATTTTACCGAAATTTGAAATTTATAAATATTAATTAATTGTGTCATTTGAGCATTTTTTCTATGGAAAATGAAATGTTGCTTTTTTTCTTGACAGTTTCTTTTTCCTTATTTAAAATGCTGTCTATCGAGTATATTTTATGACTTTTTTCTTGGCCATTTAATAAACACGAATTGTTGAGTCTGATGGATACGTTGAGTTCAAGGCTTGGCTTTTCCATGGATGAATCATATAATGCTTTGGGTTCATGAATTTGATCATTTTTTTGTTTCGAATTTTGAACTTGACTGTAAAGTTGTCCGATCGAATGTTTAGCATGTCCGTTTTCCAAGATTTTGGTATCGTAGTTTTTTATGTGATAAAAATTATTGTTCGTGACTACGTTTTTTGTTTCATCGGCTATAGGGTTAGTGTAATTGGGGTACATGCTGAATGCTTGGGGAGGTAGTTTTGAAGGATACATGTTGATTGGATTGAACCTGTTTTGTTGGATAAAACTTTGTTGGATCAAATTTTGTTGGTATTGTTGGTTATAAATGTTTTGAAGGTAGATTTGGGAATATTTATTTTTTGCCATCCAATCCATCATGCAATTGTTGTAGTATGATGGGTATTGAGTGTTTGTTCTTCGCAGTTTGCCTACAATTTATTTTTAAAGAAAATAACGAAATAATTCAAATTTATTTTAAAATAAACGATAAAATGTGTTTAAAATTTAAAATATTCGAATAAAAAGTATAAATTTGACGAAATAAATGATCAAATGTGTTTAAAATTTAAAATATTTTAATTAAAAGTCTAAATTTCATGAAATGAATAATCAAATGTGTTTAAAATTGAAAATGTTGAAATGAAGAGTCTAAATTTCATGAAATAAATTATCGAACGTGTTTAAAATTGAAAATATTTGAATAAAAAGTCAAAATGTCACAAAATTATTGATCAAATGTTTAAATTAAAAGTACATTTTTTACATAAAAAATACCTGTCGTTTCTCCAATTATAACGTTATAACTATCATGTGTTAAAGTCCAATAATTTCCTTTCCCCGGATCATTGTAATTTCTAGGAATCTTCATGAAACACTTGTTGAGACTCAAATTATGTCTAATGGAATTTTGCCAACCACTTTTATTTTCCTTGTAATAAGGAAAATGTGACATGATGAATTCGTATATCCCATTCAAAGTAATTTTTGTCTCTGGAGCTTGTTTTATCGCCATCATTATCATGGCATTGTAACTATACGTAGGTTTGCTATAGATAATCTTAGATTTTTCGCAATTTCCACTCAAGGCAGGTTTCTTTTCAATTGTTAGATTATTATCTGTGCCTTTTTCATTACCATTGTCCCGTAAATCCGAATCTAATACTTTTTTAATCTTTAAATCATCATTTGTGGCGTTATTAACACTTTCTGAAGATTTTGCGTCATTTGATTCGTTGGAATCTGTATTTCTATCGGGACTTGTCAAATTTTCACATATTCCAGACTCTTCGCTAACATTTGGTAGAGTTTTACTCTCATCTTTAGATTTCACAATCTTTTTATTCAAATTGTCCATTTTAAACGAAAATGTACACCATTGTAAAAATATTGTTATAATAATGTGATTAACATATCAAAATCATTAAATGAAATTTTACACAACCAACATATTAGTAACTCCTCTTTTCTAAATCAAACAACCATCAGAGATTGACGTATTCGCGTCAAGTTGATTTAGTAAACAAGTGTTGAATTGAACAGGATTATAGTTTCGAGTGCGATCAAAGTTATCAAGTCATTATAAATATTATAACAATTAATATAGACTTTATATAATATTAAATAAAATAATTATAATTATAATGGGCGTTTACAATAATAAAAGATGATTAAATTAAATTACGCTTTAAAAAATCCATCTACCAAACGTCATTCGGAGCATTACGACTGGACAAATAAATCATACACACTACATTAATTTCGGAGTAATAAAATCAATTTATACTCTTGTTAACTTTAACAATAGTTCAATAACAAAATGATACAAAAATGTACAAATTACAATTGCGCCAAGATAACCACCAGGTAAGAAATTAAAAAAATTCATAGTAACAACAATTATATTTACTATGTGTTTTTTATCATTGTTTACAATCAACCAATCAATTGCATTTCATGTATGACTTCATGACGACAAATTTGCGCACTTTTTTCAATCATAAAATCGACAGGTAGTTGTTTATTATCGCTCGATATTATTGTTATTTTTATTTTCAATTATTTTATAAGTTGGAAATTCAATTTGATTCATTCATTTATGATAAATTTTATCTAGTACGTTTGAAAAAGTGTCAGTGTATTGAAACGTAATTGATTTTTTAGAATATTTTGTTTTTTAAAAATTAAAAATTAATAATTTACTTTAATAAATTTAATTTTATTCCTCTGGGGATGAAATAATCCAATCTAAATTCAAGTGGTATAACGTGTAATTTCGAAAACAGAAAACCGCCAAATACTTGCAATTTCTACTAGCATTACAAAACCAACAAACCATTTAGCTTTCAAATCAGTAACTTGTATAATATACTTGTTCAAAAATGGTTCACAATTTGGGAAAAACACTCAGCTGTTTGATATATTATGTTACACAATTTTTTAAGGTTGTTGAACATGTCGAGAGTGAGTCAGAGACACGACTTGATGTATTTGATACTTTTCGATGCAATCGGGACCAACTTGAGTGTTGGAGTTGAAAAAATAGCCTCAGGCAAATGACAACAACGTTAATAAATATTTAATGTTACAATAATTTGTTCCATCGTTGGACAATTACAATAAAAGTATTGTTATAATTTTAGACAATTTGGTGAAAATAATATGTAGTTTTTAGGGCATAAAAATGTTATTAAAAATGATATTAAAATTGATTTATAAATTTTAGTTTTTAAATTTTACGTAAGAGATGTATTAAATTAACAAATAATTCTTCTCGATGCGCTAATTAAAAGGCTAATCAAAACAATCAACACCTTGAACAGATTATACAAGCATTGTATTTCAAACATACGAAAACGTGTAACATTAAGTATTCAATTTCCCCCATTGTTTAGGTGAAAACCCCTGCTGTTTTTCAAAATTAAAACAATGAAAATTACTTCCTGTACTACAAAATACCTTCATCCTTCATTATGTTTAATTTTGTTAAATTACAAAGAAGACCGAAATCACACTAGAATAATTTAAATACAAATGAACAAATTTTACAATGGGCGGAAAGTAGTGCTTAATTTCAAAGCTTAATCAAACGTTCAGTAATTTTGACATTTTATAAGATAATTAATTTGTTAATTAAACATACAAATTACAAATTACAAAATATTCGTATTTATAACCGACACATATTGCTCATAGTAAAACGGGTCACTAAAAATATTACTCGCCGCATAAACAAAATCAGTCACCAATCGGAGAAATTCCGGCGTATTAGAACTAAAAGGTTTTTTTAATTATTAAATTTTTAAAGATAAAGTGGATTAATTAAATTTAAAAGTCACGTAAATCAATTTAAATCAATTTAAAACGATTAATAGTCATGTCTGAATTTAAGATAAATACTAACATCATAAGTTACAAAAATAACAAGACTAATAATGCCAAAGTGGCATTAATTTGATTTGCTTCTACACATAATATATGGCCTTTTTTTGACAGTAAATGAGATTAGTCATTTGTACGTTATGTTTAATAGACAGTGATTAATAGTCCATTTAGATTAGACGCATCTTTAACATGATAATATTATTATCAATAAATAATTTAAATATTTCTAATATTTTGTGGATTAGTGAGTTAATTATGGCTGTTAAAATTATAATTATACCGTTAACTTTACCAGGTAAAATTTACCTTGATAGAAATTCGTCTTTTGTGATAATATCGATAGATTTAGACTCTATCATGTCGAAAAGTTCATGAACAATATATTCGTAATTTGGCTTCGTGTATTCTTTTAATTGAAACACTTCATCCATGGACTAAAAAAATAATTATTAAAAAAATATTATTGATCAATAACATTACGTTCACAAAGTACCAGATATCTGACATGTCTAAATGACCTTTTTCAGTAAGATCAAGAATTTTGAAAAAGTATAGAATCGATGAAGGTTGATCAATATACATAATTGCGTAAATGAAATCGAGATATCCATTGTAATCCTTGAAAAAATAAAAAAAAACAATTTAATGAAATACCATATTTCCTAAATGGGTGCCCATTGTCTCAAATATACGCTGAATTACACGCGGTGTAATATGTTTAGTATTATTTCTGAAAATGACTTATTTTATAAAATTTAAATTATTATTATTAAAAAATTACTGTAACAATTCTTCACATGATAACAATCCGTCACCGTCCTTATCGGTATTTATATACAATCCGTAGATGCCCAAAATGTTATCGACATGAAAAAAATTAAAATTAGTTTCTGGTATGTCATTTTGTAACTAAATTTTAATTGTGATAATTTTTTTAAATTTCATAAAATAACCTCTAAAAATTCCTCAATCAAACCGGTTGCCAAAATGTCAGTTATAAAAAGTTTTCCCGAATTGTAGTAATCGAGAAAAAATGTAAAAAGTCGAGTAATTGTTGCAATATAGTAATCCATGAAATTTGAATGTATAGTAATTTTGTCAAATTTTACAACAAGGTTTCTCAGGTAAGTCATAAAATTCTGAAATTTCAAAATATTAAAATTTTATTTACAAATTTTTATAAATATTTTATAAACCTTTATTGATAAAATACCTTCCCCGCTTTCATCATACAATAGCATTTCAATTTTTGTATTTATTGTCCATAATGATTTGGTTATAACTTCGAAAAATTGATCAGAACGTATTTTATAGTCTGGTTCATTTTTTGACAAATCGGCAAAGATTGAAGAAGTAAATACTGACCTAACAATTATTGTATTATATAGATGTTATAAATTTTTATTTTACATTTTACAAAAAATTACTTGAAATTGTCAGAAAATGAGTTTTTTAATTTTAGAAACTCGCTGAAATTTAGATATTCTTTAGAAGCCAAATCGTCTTCATCGCACATTTTCTAAATAATTTTTCATAAATTTGTTTTTAAAAAAATGACCAGTGCATTTTTATTAATTTTTACCAAAAGTTTAAGTTTTTTGTCAGCGGATATTCGAGATATTTTTTTATAAAATAAGTCTCTATAAGAAATTTAAAAAATGAAAAATACTTTAAAATATTTTTTTAATTTTCAACCTGCATTCAATGTTGAATTTTCTCTGGACAGCATTTTCCAGTTTCTGTTTTATTAGATTAATATATTATTTTTTTAAACATACCGCGGGTTTATTGAAGGTTATATTTTTTGTTTTTTCTTCGTTTTTATAGAGATCAATATTAATTAGAGGTTCGCAATCTATATATTTAATTACAATTAACAAATAAATGCTAAAATTAGTATTTTTTAAGATAATTAGTCTTATTCATATTTAAATATTATGAAAATTTGATTTTATGGAAATGAAAAAATACCTATTTGGTCAGGTTTTTCTATTAAACTTTGTAGTCTATCTTTTATTTTATCATATTTAGACATTATTTTTGGAATTCGAATGATGTAAAAAATATTTTTAATTTTTTTGTTTGTTTTGACGCTATAGAGACGAGGAGATACAATGAATTTAAGTTAAAAAATATTTTAAATTTTAAACACATTAAATCATTTATTTCGTGAAATTTAGACTTTTTAACCGCCCGTTATATTTTCTACAGCAATTTTTAATGTTAATTTATTGGAGAATAAAATTCATTATTTATAAATTCATTTATTACCACATACTGGCTATATAAATTCCATTAAAATATTATTCTAATGAAAATATATATTATTCACACTATTTATATTATACCTGCTTGAAAACAAAAAAAACTAGACCAAATCAATCCATATATAGATTTACATAAATTCAAAACTCGTGGTTCAAGAATAGTCACTCCTGTTGTAGCAACAAAAATTATTACATTTTTAAAAAAAAATAAGTCTATAATGTATAATAAAAATAATTGTTACAATTTCAACAATGATAACTCAAATCGCCGAACTGTTCGTTTTTCTAACCCTTCAAAAAAACCATATGTTCGCAGAAGAAGTCTTACTCCTGAACCGTGTTATAGATCAAGATATTCCACAAATTCTGGTTATCCAAACACTTCACCAATATTTGATACATATAATCAAGACACTTTCACTTACAATATAAATAGACAAAGTAGACCAATATCGTTTTCATCAACCAATATAAAAAGAGACACAAATTCGTCAAGTGATAGATATTATAACGATTACAAAATCAGAAACAATGATCATATAGATAGAAGCATCTACTTAAATAAAAAAGATGCAAGATATTTCGGAAATTCTGCAAGAAAAGATTACCCTTTAGAAGGAAATGATAAATTTTCTAAAAATTTCACTAGTACAAGATTTACAAATGGATTAAAATGTTTTGAATGTGATAATGGGAATAATTTTGGTAAAAACTATAAAACCTGTACATGCCACAATGGATTTTCGTCACGTGATGAAACGCATACAAACTGTTACGATATAGATAGTAGATTGTTAGATAGAGGAAAGAATTCAAATTATTCGAGTGAGTTTTTGAATTATCATGGGAATACTTTTGAGGTAAAAAAATTTATAAAAATTTTAAAAATATTTTTTTTATTTGTTTTAATTTGTTGTAATTTGTTTAGACACATAAACCTCACGATACCAACTTTGACGTATCAAAATACCGATCTGAAATTGAAACACTTCAAACAAAATTGGCAGAAAAATCCACACTTTTATGTTCCAAAGAAAACAAACTATCTCAGATAGAGTCCAAGTATCAACATGTTGTTTTGGAAAATGAGAAACTGAAATGTAGTTTGGATCAAATTTCGAGAAATAAAATTTGTTCTGTTGAAAATGAAAAAAGTATGCAAATTGTCATGCGCGATACAGAACGAGAAAAAAATTGTCTAACTCAGGAAAATGTAAAATTAAGGTGTGAGTTGAGGTATAAAAATTTTATTATAATATAAATTATTAAAATCAATTTAGCAAATTAAAAGATGTTCGAGATAACAATTTATATCAACATAAAGTGAATTTGGAAGGTCTAAATTGCTTCAAAAAGGAAATTTTGAAAATTTTTCATATTGTTGATCATTGTAACGTAGAATATGATGTGCATCGTCCAAATGCAGAAATTCTTTCATGGGTAATAACAATTATTTTTATTTACTTTCATTTTTAAACTTTAAATTTGACATTTATTTCGTGAAATTTAAACTTTTTATTAAAACATTTTCAATTTTAAACAAATTTGGTTATTTATTTCGTTAAATTTAGACTTTTTATTCAAATATTTTCAATTTTAAACAAATTTGGTTATTTATCTCGTTAAATTTATAATTTTTATTAAAACATTTTCAATTTTAAACACATTTGATTATTTATTTCGTGAAATTTATACTTTTTATTCAAACATTTATAATCTCAACTATAAATTAAGGTCTTAATTAAACTTTACTTAGATAAAGGACGCAAAAGACGAATCTATGCTCTTAAAAGATCAGTTAAATAGAACTCACTCTGAAATTTCAATCTTAAAATCGACAATAACTAAACTAATGGATGAATCTAGCCAAAACATGATACAATCATGTATGACGAAAGAAGAGTGTGAAAAAATGGAAAGCGTAATTTAATTAAAATTATAATTAAATATTTAATTATATTTTTAGCAAAATGCCATGTTATCAAACGACAACAATCTACTAAAGTCGGAAATAACAGAATTAAAAACTAAATTAAACTCAATGTCATTCGCATGGACAGAAACCAGAGAAAGGTTAGATACCCGTGAATCTGAGTGGCTTATGGAGCGTGAAAATTTGCTAAAAATAAAAAACGACCAAGTTGATTCCTTTTCGAAAATTTCCAACGACTTATCAAATTTTAAAAACACTATATCTCGAATATTAACAATAGATCATGGAATGCACGTACAAGCAAGAAACAGCAACAGTTTTTGCTGCAACAATAGTATTAATGATAGGAATGAATACAATGATCAAAATTATGACACACAAGACTTTTTAAATCGAGTAGAACGAGCTGTAATGATTTTAAAGAAGAATTCAGAGGTATTGTAGAATATAATAAATAAAATAATAAAATAAAAAATATTTTAGAAATGTAAAGAATATGAACACCGAGCCAATGAATTCGCCCAAAAGATGGAAAATGAATATAATCAACAAAGAGAGACTCTCAAACATGTATCCTTCTTGGAAAATGAAAGAAATGATTTGAAGCTCAAAATAACCCAAGTAAATCAACAATTAAACATCAATGATTCCATTAGAACTGCACACTCGGAAGAAAAAAGAGAAACTCACAACCTTTTAAACGGAATATTTTCAACATTTTTCAACATTACAGAATACAATTCTGATTTTGGTAGTTTATCCAACAAATTAAGAAAACTTGACTTTGAAATTAAACGACTATTTTCGTCGAGGGATGAAAAATATACAACTCAATGTGCACACATTTCCCAACTACAACGAAAAAATACAGTTCAAAGAGATAAAATTGTTAGCGTAGAAAACAAAATGAAAATTTTAGAAGATAGGTTACACCAATTGCAACAATTGTTAGAAAAGAAGCAACGTATTGAACACGAGAGTGAAGTAAAAGGGAGAAAGATAAAGAGGCTTAATGAGAATTTAGGAAAAGCTCAGAATCAATTAGATGGCACGTATAGGCGAATGAATGAATTGGAAATGCAGTCGACCAATTTTGAAAATATTGTGGTATAAAAAAAAAATATAAATAAAAATAAAAATACAATTTTTTCACGTTTAAAATTTTACATTTAAGAGACAATTGGATGAGACTAAAAGCCAACTTCAGGCAACAGAAACTGAAAGATATCATTTGATACAAGATAAGGAAAAGTTGGTTTTAGAGAACAATACTTTGAATATAAAAATTCAAAGTTCAACATGTGAGACTCAAAAATTAAGCAGATTTTACACGGAACAACAGCACAATAATGAAGCTCTCAAGGAGATTTGCAAGAAGGAAGGACAGGTAATAGCTGTTATAAATGGAAATAAAAATAATGATCAAATGTGTTTAAAATTGAAAATTTGAATAAAAAGTATAAATTTCACGAAATAAATAAACACACATTTTTAGTTGCACAAATTCCGCAGTATTGTCGCTCGTATGCTCGGTATAGACGTTGCACGACTTGAAAAGTCCTTTACTGATTACGACATTTACTCTCGCCTGGAACAACTCATACTGGTAGCGCAAACATACTCGGAAGCAAGTAAACCTTTCAATACAAACCTCCATTCATACACGGAAAGGCACGTAAACATGGACAAAAATTTTGTTCAAGGGTACAGAAAACCTCCTATAGAGAGAAATAAACCAGTCAAGCAACCCTTTAAAAACTACAAACCCTACAAAACGCAGACAAATTACGATCCAAGAATATATTAATTAATTAATTGATTAATAAAATATAATAAATTTGAAACAGCAACAAAATTACATCCGCCCTTAGTTGGATTCAAGCCATCAAAACCTTTGATTCAAGACAACAGTTGTGAAAGTAAAAAAAGAGTCTTGATATTTTACATTAGACATCAGAATGGTTTGAATCAGTGTTCAATTTAAACGCCTTTTTGGGATCAAACTTTTTTTCTCCTTTGGCTATTCGTAATTTGGATTTAAGATTAATTATTTGAAATTTCAAGTCATCCACATATCTTTTGAACTTTAAGTTTTCCTTAAAAATAATTTAAAATAAAATAAAAACATTATTTTTAAAAAATATAACCATTTTTAAAGCACTTTCGCTAACTTTTAAATTGTAAATGTATCTAATTTTCTGGCGGTTATTTGCGTGACCAAGCTGAGTTCCAATTTTCATGGCATTTTCCATTACTTCATTGGAAACTTGTTCATTTTCAGTCAGTAAACTATCACGCTCTCGAGAAAAATCTTCAATCAAATCAGTAAATGGTTGAATTTTTTCATTGAGTTGTTTAAACCGTTTCTGCCATCTAAAAATTTAGTAAAATAATTAATAAAGTTTATGATAGACGGGATATTTAATTTATAAAATTAATTTTTACAATTTCAACTCGTCCTCTTTATCATACAATTCTTGTTCTACACTTTTAATCTTTAAATTATATTGCTGAATTTCATTGTTTTGGTTCATAATTTTCCTTTTCATGTTGTCAATTTGCGTGCAATAAATGCCGAGTTTTCTCTCATATTGTTGCACCTTTTCCAAGGATTTATCAAGACTTTTTTCTTCATTTATAAGCTTTTCCGATTCGAACATTTTTTTTAATTCTGCATATCCTTGTTGAATGTCACGATAATCGGATAATAGTGCTTCTTTTGCACTTTTTTCGTGTTTCAATAAAGCGTCGAATTTTATCCGACAGTTTTCTTCAATTTGAGCATATAATTTAGGTAGTTTGTATATTGTACTTACGCTCTCTCTCATGGTGGATAGATAAATTTCGACATCTTGTTGGACTGATGATTGGACATTTTTTATGTCATATACAGCTCGACGAATTTTTTTCGCGTTGGAAAATGATATATTGATTTCAAATTTGGGCTTTATAATTTCCTTCTTTTCTGGACTCGTTTGAATATTAAAATTTAAAACTTTATCGTCTGTTTTTGAAATTTTAGAGTCTACATATTCAAAAAAGTTTGAAGAATTTATACTTTTACACTTGGTGCATGTAGCTAAAGTTTGTGTGTCGAAAACTTCATTTTCTTTGAATTCTTCATTTATTTGAGTTTCAAAATCCACCGTTGTTACTGAATCGTCTTGAATAGACTTTTCCTTGCGCCAGGTTTCGGCACAAGCTTTATCAATGTCTTTTTCGTGTTGGCTAAAAAAATAAAAAAAATAAAAAAAAAATGTATATTTTATAAAATACATTTTTATCTCGTCAATCATATTCGCCTGATGTTTAATTTTCTTTATCAATTCGCATCGTTCAATATTGAACAAGTTTGTCTGTTTATCAATTTTTATTCTGAATTTCCTAACATTAGAAAATAATTTTTTTAATTAAAAAAAATGTTCAAAAAATTACCTTTTTTCGTCCAAAAGACACTCGTATTTTTTATTCAGCTCTTTAAAATCATTTTTAAAAAACTCATCTTTTACATATGTATGTACATGACTACACCTAGAAGAAACCTCACTGTCCATTTTACTTGTGATGCCACTAACACTAGTACATCGTTTACATATCTTGCCATTTGCATCTAAATAAAATTAAAAAAGATTATTTTATACAATAAAAAATAATTAATCAATAGAAATGAAATGAAATTAAATAAAATAAAAGTTCAATTACCAGTACTAGCACGATACTTTTTAAATCTTTCTTCTTTGCTGAACATTTTCAAGATTATTCAACTTTAAAATTTTAATTATGCGCTTCTTCACTAAAATAAATATATTTTAAAAACAAAGTTGGTTACTACGTAAAATAAAGTTTAACGATGAACGTTTATTTTAAAATGTAAATTAACAATTAAGTTTAATTGACTATTGTAATGTTATCGTCATGGATTGAAAAGAAAAGTTTCATTTCAAACATAATTTCGTATATAATTTATCATAATTTGATATTTGATATTTGATATTTATTTCATTTGCTAATTATTGAAATTCTCAATGCTATATTTGGAGGACTTTGTAGAAAGTAATTGATAAAAATTAAAAAAAACTGCTCAATAATGATATTTATATTTATATTTATATTATTGATAATTTTTGTCAAAATAGTCATCGATAACCTTCCAGCAGATTTGAGAGATCGATTTACGGAAATTCGGGAATTGGACCTGAAACATGCTCGTAATATTATTAATTTTATATTTTTTAGTCCTTTTTTAGAGCTATTGGAAGAAGGCAAAAATGGAATGATTGATTTTTTCAACAAAATGCACGAAAACTCGAAAAAATTTGCCAAACCTAATGTAGAATTTTCCAAAAGAAAACAAGTTATATTTAAAAAATAAAAAAAAATGTTCAACAAATATATTTATTAGAAATTTGAACAAGCTCTTAAAATCAGCGACATGAAAATTAAACTCTCAAACGAAGTTTATACATATCTCAAAAAATATATTGGGAAACTCGATCAAGATCTTTCGCATTTTAGAGTCGATTTAGAGAAACGTAAACCAGGAATCATTGCAGTCATTCAAAAAAGTAATACTATTTTTTAAAAGAATTAATTTTAAATTTTAAAGGGTTTATGGATGAAGAAGACGAAAGAATAAATTCATTCTCATCAAATACTAAACGTAAGTGATTTTTAAAAAATATACATTTATTTAAAATTTATAGAAAAAAAGAAAACTGTGGCTCGTCACAAATCTTCAAATGTTAGTGTCAGCTACAATCTCAAAAGAGACTCCAATTACGAACCTTCGTACAGAAAAAGTTACAAGATTAGAAAACTTGCTTCGAGCAGTGCACCTTCAAACCCCCCTCCTGTCGAGATTGAGCCGGAACAAATTATAGAACCTACGCCTGATAATTCAATTACAAGTGATATGGACGATACTGAAAAACTCAAGGATGAGAGTTATTTTGGAATAAAGTCACAGGCTATTAGACCATGTGTAAAAAAATATATGGATTCTGTAAAGGCCCTAGACGCTAGAATTGCACGGCGTCAGGCGCTAGAAGATGATGCTAGAAAAAAGGTTGCTGAAAGTAAACCTGCACCAAAACCCCCAAAAAATATACACGAAACAAAACCCAAAAAAATTGAAGATGCTAAAACTGTCAAAAAATACAAACGAAGCAATAAATATGCCTACAATCCCAAAAAATCTATCGAAGCAACTCATACAGAAATCATATACGAAGATGGAAAACAAATAACAAAAAAGGAAATTGTAAATTCCCATGAACCACTCTATTGTTTTTGTAAACAAAAAAACTTTGGCAGTATGATTGGATGTGACAATAGCGACGTAAAAATTATAAAATTTGCCTATTTTTATTTTAAATTTAGTGCAAAGTGGAATGGTTCCATTATGGATGTGTTGGATTAGTAGATACACCACAAGGTTCATGGTACTGTGTCAACTGCAAGACAATTTAGATTCTAGATACAATTCTATATTCTACACCACTGTTATATTTTCTGGAAGCAAAAACAGCTATAGAGGGCTATTTGGCAATTATTTTTTGAAATTAAATTATCTAAATTACGTACAACTTCCCATTCCCTTCTAGATATAGTCAGCTAAAAAAGTTTATCAATTTTTTAAAAAAAATTACAATTTCTTGCACGTTATTTTTATTAAATTCATGGGCCACTTTGTCGATAAATTTAGACATGTGTGGTTTGGACAAATCTTGCCTTTTTAAATGCTAAATAGGAGATAAAATACTTGAAAACTCTATCTCAAAATTGGTAAAAAAACAACTTTATTTATGTTAAATACGACACTTTCGAGGTTAATTATATACTATAATTATTAATTGGAAGTTATTCATGCAAATTTTTTTATCATTAGATACATTAGAATTTCTCATTTTATTTACACTATAATCTATGAGATTTTGGACGAATTTGAAATTTTTTTTTATTTTGACATTTGAAACTACAAAAAACACAGGAAAAAAATGAAAAATTGACTCGACCTAATACTAAGACTTAAATTTATCCTCCCAGTTATATTGACCGTGTTTGACAGTAATCTTCTCACTGTTCTTTCAGTGTGGTAATTTTCAATCTATTTATCATTGTGCCCTTTTTATATAAATGAGGTAATTTATTCGCTGATTCTATTGTACTGTACTGGAAAAAAATATACGAGTAATCTGATTGTCCATAAAGTAATACAGCGCTTAAAAATCCATACTTTAGCAGTTCCGCAGTATAATACTCGATATATAAAACATTTTTTGATTTATTAAATTCTACTTTTCGTCATTATAAATATGAATCGTAGAAACAGTTTTAATTTAATTTTCAAATACGATACTGAAAAACTTAAAGATGAGATTTATTTTGAAATAAAGTCACAGGTTATTAGACCATGTGTAAAAAATTATGCTAGGTGTTTGCACGGCATCAGGCGCTAGAAGAAACGTTGCTGAAAGTAAACCTGCAATAAAACCCCAAAAAATGTACCCAAAATGGAACCTAAAAAAATTGAATATGCTAAAACTGTCAAAAAGTACAAACGAAGTAATAAATATGCCTACAACCCCAAAAAATCCATCAAAGCAACTCATATAAATATTATATATTAAGATGTAAAAAAATAACAAAAAAGGAAGTTATAAATTCTCATGTATGATTGGATGTGACAATATCGACGTAAAAATTATAAAATTTGCCTATTTTTATTTTACATTTAGAATGGATTAGTTTAACAGTTTTTTTAAATATTTTTTTTTTAAAAAATTACAATTTCTTGCACGTCTTTTGTATAAAATTCATGGGCTAGTTTGTGGCTAAATTTAGACATGTGTGGTTAGGACAAATCTTGCCTTTTTAAATTCTAAAATAGTAAATAAAATTCAAATTAAAAAAAAATTAATTTAAATTACTACCATGACACGCATTCTACTGGCAGCCTTTTCATACTCTTCAACATTCATGTTTTTAGTCATGAATTTTTCAAAACTGTCGTAGAAAATCAATTTCATTTTATATTTAAATTATCAATATTTTTAAAAAATATATATTTACTCGATTAAAAAGGGAAAGCGTAAGATAAGTTATAAGATATTCGTGACAATCTACAGATTCTGTAATATGGCCTTCCTAATTCACATTTGATGAAAAAAGTGGTCCACAGAATGTCCTAAAAGTGATACGAAAAAATCGGACCCACATACAAACACACATTGTGTATAACAGAAGAATAAAAGATTTTTTAAATATATAGATTTATTAAATGATACATAATTATCATTCAGTAAATAGTTAATTGAGTTTTAGTTTTAGTCTTTAAGGCTTCTTTAGTGTCTGTCAAAATTTTTACCCAATCATGTATAGATTTATTTCTTGACTTGTTAAATTGTGTGACGTCTCTAAGAAATTCCAGGTACACATCACGTCTTACTTGAAAACACTTTCCACACATAATATTTCTCTGTATATTTATAGCTGATGTACCTTTCAAAAAGACACATGCTCCATCGACAGTATTTTTGATTTCGAACATGTCTTTTTTTGCTGTAATTGACATGTATGTTTTTACATCGACTTTTTCTTGAATCCTTTTTTCAGCATCATTTGACACTATCGGTAATTTTAGGATAAATTCTACATCATGGCGAAAGTTGCACTGAAAAAAACAACTACAAAAATTGTAGAAGGTTAAAATCGTTATAATAATCATAAACAATCGAGACATTTTTAACAAAAAATATAACGTCGTAAACAAAATTGAATACAAAACAGAATGAGTATTTCATTACGATTTTTACAAGTATTACCACACTTAACTTAAAATTTAAACATATGACCAATTATATCCATTATATCTCTACATAATCTTATTTTTGTCTGATCAATTTAATGTTTGAAGTTTTTCAGCCTTGTATAAATGCAGAGGTGGGCTAATGCCAGAAAGTGTGTTTACAATGTAAACTTTAAATATTTTTCTTAAATTGATCACCAGTAACATTTTTTCTAAAATATCAAACAAAATAAAATATATTATAACTGTTATAATAAAATTCCTAATTTTTTTTATTTGTTAAATTATTACATTTTTCTATTATTAAAATCTGCGGTTAAAACAATTTTTTAGAAAATGTTTTTAGAGTAGAAATAATGAAAAGTACTAACAGATTCAACAAGTTTATTTAAAACGGAATCAATCGACAATAGTCCAAGTTGAGAAAGGCAGAAATAAGCAGATGAAAATAATAAATTTTCAATAATATCTTATTTTTTTTACAATTTTACATTTTCAGTTAAATTATTGACATAATAATTATTTATCTATCATGTTAGCTAATAATGATCTTTCGTGTTTTATAATAATTTAATTTTAAAAATCAATTTCATCTCATTTAATTTCTTTCCATTTCTAAATCAAAAAAAACTTTAACTTTTTTCCTATTTTTTTTTATCCTCCCAGTTATAATTGAACGTGTTCGACAGTAATCTTGACACTTTTCTTTCAGTGTAATAATTATATAACAAATTATAGAACCTACAACAGATAATTCAATTACCAGTGATATGGAGGATACTGAAAAATTCAAGGATGAGAGTTATTTTGGAATAAAGTTACATGCTATAAGATCATGTGTAAAAAATATATGGATTCGGTAAAGGCTCTAGACGCTAGGATTGTACGGTGTCAGGCACTAGAAGATGCTTCTAAAATAAAGGTTGTTGAAAAAAAATGTATCCGAAACGAAACCTAAAAAAATTGAAAATGCTAAAACTGTCAAAAAGTACAAACGAAGCAATAAATATACCTACAATCCTAAAAAATTATATACGAAAATGGAAATCAAATAACAAAAAAGGAAGTTGTAAAAATTATAAAATTTGTCTATTTTTATTGTACATTTAGTGCAAAGTGGAATGGTTTTATTTAATAAATATTATGGATGTGTTGGATTAGTAGATACACCACAAGGTTCATGGTACTGTGTCAACTGCAAGACAATCTAGATACAATTCTTTATTCTACGCCACTGCAGTGCACTGTTATATTTTCTGCAGACAAAAGCAGCTATAGAGGACTAATTTGCAATTATTTTTTGATTATAGACAATATAATTTGATTAACAAATGAGACTCAACGTCGGCAAGTCACTAAAAACATTATTGTAATAAAATCAATATTCGAAAAAAGTTAAAAAATACAAATACTGGTATAACATTTGCCCATGAATACAAATGCGAATCAAGTTAATGTAGCACAACCTTTGATGAAAATTTTAATTAAAAAACAAGCCCAATACACTAAATAACAAAATAATATGTATCGATTACAATGAGGTTACACAAAAACAGTAAACTTAAAACAATTTTCTTCCTTTTGATGGGTATTTTATGATGGATTAGATTTTTCCATCTGAACTAGTTTATATTGTATTTCTTCTGTAACACCATAAATGTCAAATTCAGCCATAAATTTCTTTTTAACTTCTCTCAAAATTTTTCCCCATTCTTTAGCTCTTTCATCATGTTCAATAATTGACTTCTTAAATATTATGATTTTTTTAAGAAATATATTGTACAGAGCACGTCTACGTTCAAAACAACCTCGACACATACTATTTTTCTTCTTCACTTCTTTTGTTATACCTTCCACATAGACACATGCACCATTGTACTCCCTGATTTCAAAATGATCAATTTCTGTAATTAACGAGTATTCTTTTACATTGACTTTTACTTGAATCTGTCGTTGAACATTACTTGACCATGTCTTTAATGTGTCGATAAATAGTACATCATTGTCATAGTTGCACCTATACGTATAATCACAACTACAAAAATTGTAGAAGGTTAAAATCGTAAAAATAATCATAACCAATCGTGACATTTTTAAAATCACCAGAAATTTTTAACACAAAATATAACGTAAGCAGAATTGAATACAAAACTGAATGAATATTCTATTACGCTTTTTACAAGTATGCATTAAATATTAACCACACCTTATTTAAAATTTAAACATATGTTCATATGACCAATTATATCCATTATATCTTATTTTTGTTTGATCAATGTAATGTTTTAAGATTTTTAGACTTGAATTTTTACAGAGGGTGGACTGATGCCAGAAATTGTGTTTACAATGTAAACTTTAAATATTTTTCTAAAATTGATCATCAGTAACATTTTTTCTAAAATATCAAACAAAATAAGATATATTATAACTGTGATAATATAATCACCAACTTTTTTTAATCCATGTTCCATATTGTTAAAATCTTCGCTCTTTTTAGAATATAAATAATGAAATAGCAAACTCAAGAATCTTATTGAAAAAGTAATCAATGGACAAAGCATCGCAAAGGTTCAAGTTGAGAAAGACAGAAATGATCAGATGAAAATAATTTTCAATAATTTCTTATTTTATTTACAATTTTACATTTTCAGTTAAATTATTGACATATAATAATTATTTATATATCATGCTAGTTAATAATGATCTTTCGTGTTTTATAATAATTTAATTTAAAAAATCAATTTCATCTCGTTTTATTTATTTCCATTTCTAAATCAAGAAAATCTTTAATTTTTTTATCCTCCTCGTTATATTGAACGTGTTCCACAGTAATCTTGTCACTTTTCTTTCAATTGTATATTCAATTTATTTATCATTGTGCCCTTTTTATGTAGATAAAGCAATTTATTCGCTCATTCTATTGTACTGTACAGAAAAAAAACATACAAGTAATCTGATTGTCCATAAAGTAATACAGAGCTTAAAAATCCATACTTTAGCAGTTCAGCAACATTATACTCGATATATAAAGCATTTTTGAATTTATCAAATTCTACCCTTCGAGAAGTACTACTTAATTTAATTTTCAAATAATTTACAGACCATTTTTAAAACGATACTGAAAAACTTAAGTATGAGTTATTTCGAAATAAAATCACAGGTTATTAGACCATGTGTATAAAAATACATGGATTCTGTAAAGACCCTAGACGATAGTATTGTACGGGCTCATGTGCTAGAAAAAAAGTTTCTGAAAATAAACCTGCACCAAAACCCCAAAAAATGTACCCGAAACGAATCCTAAAAAAATGGAAGATGCTAAAACTATCAAAAAGTACAAACGAAGTAATAAATACCCCTACAATCATAGGCGGATTTACAAATTCGACCGGCCGGGGCATCACTAAGTTACGAAAAAACTCATTAAAAAAAATTAAATACAATTATTAAAATAATAAAATAATTTTTTAAAATCGGCCAAATTTTATTTTCAAATGAACCGACCCACCGAGCGGCGCCCAATCGCCCGGTATGATTGAATGTGATAATAGCGACGTAAAAATTATAAAATTTGCCTATTTTTATTTTACATTTAGTGCAAAGTGGAATGGTTCCATTATGGGTGTGTTGTATTAGTAGATACACCACAAGGTTCATGGTACTGTGTCAACTGCAAGACAATTTAGATTCTAGATACAATTCTATATTCTACACCACTGTTATATTTTCTGGAAGCAAAAACAGCTATAGAGGGCTAAATTGGTAATTATTTTTTGAAATTAATTTATCTAAATTACACACAACTTCCCATTCCATTTTAGATATGGTCAGCTAAAAAAGTTTATCAGTTTTTAAAAATATTTGTTTAAAAAAATTACAATTTCTTGAACGTCTTTTTTATTAAATTCATGGGCCACTTTGTCGCTAAATTTAGACATGTGTGGTTTGGACAAATCTTGCCTTTTTAAATGCTAAATAGTAGATAAAATTCAAATTTAAAAAAACTAATTTCAATTACTGCCATGACACGCATTCTATTGGCCGCCTTTTCATACTCTTCAACATTCATGTTTTTAGTTATGAATTTTTCAAAACTGTCGTAGAAAATCAATTTCATTGATTGTTCCTTCATTAATCTATTTTATTTTACAATTATCAATTTTTAAAAAATATATATTTTTTTTACTCGACTAAAAATGGAAAGTGGATAAGATATTCGTGACAATCTACAGATTCTGTAAGAGTAAAATCATATTTAGCTCCAACCAAAGGAATTTCATCATTTTTTATTAAATTTCTACCATTTATTGAATAAAATTTGTTGCCAATAATACCAGATTTTGATTTTCGTAATCTATATCTAAAATAATATAACAATTTTTGAATTTTTCATTTATAATTATCATTTGATGAAATATTTGTCAGTGTCACAAATATTTTATAAATTTAAAATATATACGAAAATTAATTACACAATTTCATTTGAATTTGGAATCGTTCCAACAAAAAACCCTCCTCTATCAAGCTTTCCGCATATATTCTTTACCATTTGATTAACACCATTAAAACTTTCAAACGCGTAATGTAAAGCAAATTGACAGCTAACAACATTATAATTAACCTTCTTCTTCCATATATCTGAGATATCCTTAAAAATTAAAATAAATTAATGTTAAAGTAAAAAAATTACACTTTTTATACAATCTGCTACTGCAAATTCTGCCTCAATATTAATATTTTTCTTGCTAGCGAATCGAGATTTACATTCATCAATGGATTTTTTCGAAAAGTCTATATTTGAAACATTTGAAACTTTTATTTAAATTTTAAAATAATAATTGAAAAATCTTACCGACAAAGTGAATACAATCGGCTCCAAAACTAACCCACTTGTTCAAATCCCCACCTTTTCCACAACAAATATCCAAAACATTCTTTTCGCCCGGCAATAAAGCAACCTTGGTCAAATCTATCAAAACTGCCTTGATCCAATTGTTAATCTTTTTCAAGTAAAAAATTTTACTTTCTCGGCGTGAAAAAGAGTTTTGCAAAGACACATTATCATCGTAAAAAGACTGTACATTCAAATCAGCTTTTCTAGCCATGATTTATATAAATTACTTTTAAAAATAAATTTCCATGTTACAAAGTTAAATATTTTCAATTTAAACTAAATTTAAAAACTTTATTTCTAAAGTATTAATTTTTTCGGGAAATATTTTTCTATATATATAATTTAATTTACAATTTAATTGATTGAACGGTTAAATGTAATTTCTGCACATTTCTTCAGATGGCATTTTATAACATCTGTATACAAGAAACGAGGCAAATAAAAAAAATGCGCCTACCAATGATATCTGTAAAGGCCATTTTATGCACATTCTAGTTTCATTTTTTTGTTTTTTAATATTTTGTATTGTTTCACTATAAAAAAATAATAAAAATTTCATAAATATTTCAGGTATAAAATTTAAATACACGTTGTTTAGATGGTTAATTTTAACGTGCAATTTTTCAAGGTTTTTCTTCCACATGGTAACATCAACTCCACTTTTAAAAGCCATGTCGCATAATGACTCCAATTTTAACATTTTTTTGCGTAATTTTTCAGCAGATATTTTATTTTTAATCTATTTTTAAAATTATTTATAAAATTATTTAATTTTATGAAAAATACTGCTTCTGAATAAATATTGCTCGAATTATCATCACTAGAATATCCAGAATCCTGACAGCTCAAAGCGAAATCAATATAAGCGTTGATTTTTATCATTTTACTTTTAAAACGTCTAGATTGCTCGCATTGTTGTTGACAATATGATAGATTGGTATCTTGTAAATTATAATTTTTTTAAAAGAAAAAGTAATAAATATACCTTGAGATATTTCTGATTGGTTTTTTTCGCTCGACTAAAATTATGAAAACAGTTTTAAAAAAATAAATTTAAATTTATACCTCAATGACATCATCTTCATTATCTACACTAAATTTTACAGAATCCAAAAGAGGACTGTCCGTGTGAAAATTATCAAAATTTTCGGATATTCTAAAATTTAAATTTAAAAATTTTTTAAAAAAACAAAACTTGCTAAAACTTTTGTCGTCCATTTTTTGAAGAAAATTTTCATACTCCGAAGACAAATTTCTAGTATTCAAATCCTCCTCAAAATCATATTCATACATGTCCAAGTTAAATTTTGTATACTGTATTTTTGTTTTAAAGCTCTGTTCAGAATTTCGGTAAGTTGATACGGAAGAGAGATTTAGGTCCTTAATTTTTAAAAAATTAAAGTACTTTTTAAAAAAAAAATACTCGATATTTTTGAGCGTCGGTTGATTTAATAGGTTGAGCTAAAAAATAAAATTATTTTATAAAATTTTTATTTCGATATGCCTGAATATTGGATTTTTAAATTGCTACAAAAAACAGTTGTAAAAACGCCCATGTTTTAAAATTTCTTAGAATTGTATAAAATTTTTTTTTAAAAAAACTGACACAAATCTTGACAAATGACAAATGACTTGGAAACTGGAACAAATAAAATTACCATCTTTATAAAGTTCATCGTTTTTTAAGCAATTGAGACTTTTAGATAAAATTGTTAATCTATCGATATAAATACCAACATCTGCCTTTTCGATGAAATTAAGGGTGCCATGTGGTTTAAATAATGTACCAGTCGAAAATCTTCTTTTTGGATATGAATCAATTTGTGATAAATTATCCATACCAGTTCCTGTCATTTTAAAATGAGAATACTAATTAACTACATTAAAATTTAAATACAATAATTAATACAGTAACTGCAGGTATGCATTAAATCAAATGTTTACCTTCAAGTATCGAAAATTGGAGTTTATTTATTTCGTTTACGTTTTCAAATACTCGAATTTTCAAATCAAATTTTCAATCAATTGATCAACGCAATTCAACTAAATTGAACGAAATCCAATGAATTGCATTGCAATGTCCTGTAATTTGATTACACCATAAATATGCGCCACAATAAACTATCGTTGATTTCAAAAAGGTTGTAATTTCAATTTGATGTTTTAAAAGCAATTTGAATTTAAAATTGTACAATATTGTCACCATGATAAAATCATGTATGGCGGAAATTTTAATTTAAACTGAGCACCAGGGAACATTGATCAGTTGGATTCACAAAATTTATGCATTAATTTAATTTGATATTTTTTTAATTTGCATCAAATTGAATGGTAAATTTAAGTGAAATATATTGTTGTTTATTTTTTTATTTTTTTATTTTTTTATTTTTTTATTTTTTTAATTATAATATTTTTAGAAAAGATCTGATGGGCCACAAAAAATGTGCAATGGGCCTAGTAAAGTTCTTAGACAAGTATTTATAAATATTTCATGACAATTTTTTTGGAATAATTTTTATTATAACTTTTTTTGAATAATTTTAATTATAATTTTAGAATAATGATCAAAATCTAGCTCAGGTAAGGAGCAAAAAATACAAAGTACCTATTCCAAACTACAAAGGTTCTCTTGTGAAAAAAGCCTGTGGCTTATCTCGAAGAGTTCATGCGCCTTTGCATGACCCTAAAGAGGAAAGAGCTTTGATTTTGTATTCTCCCAAGGAAATGTCAGAGCATGAGAAATTGACTATTGCAAAGTAATGTTTTGATTTAAAAGAATTTAGTAAAAATTTAAATTTCCGAAAAAAATGATAAATTTATGTGTTTAGATTCTAAACTTTAGAATTGGAAATGTTTTATTAAAAAGTCGAAATTTCACGAAATAAATGATAAAATGTGTTTAAAATTCAAAATGTTGGAATAAAAAGTGTAAATTTCATGAAATAAATGATCAAATGGGTTTAAAATTCAAAATGTTTGAATAAAAAGTGTAAATTTCACGAAATAAATTATTAGAGAGAACGTTGAAGTACCTGTTGTATGTGATCCATGCTTGTCTAAATTTTTACGGCCACATCAAAGAGAGGTAAATTTTTTTTAAAACTAACTTTAGGATAAAAATTGTATTCAAATTGCAGGGTGTAAAATTCATGTATGATTGTGTAACTGGAGCTCAAATTAAAAATAACTATGGCTGTATCATGGCCGATGAAATGGGCTTAGGAAAAACCCTCCAATGTATAACTCTTATATGGACACTATTGCGTCAAAGTCCTAGACCAACGCCTCATATTAAATTTTGCATAATAATCACTCCCAGCAGTCTTGTAAAAAACTGGAGCAATGAATTTACTAAATGGCTTCCTGGTCTCGTGAATACCATTGATATAGATTCCGGAAACAAAAAAAAGGTAGACTCAAATTTGGAAATATTTAAACGTCAAAATTACCAATATCGAGTAACACATCCTGTATTGATAATCTCTTATGAAACTCTAAGATCTCATATAGACATTTTTTCTTCTTTTGAAATGGACCTAATGATTTGTGATGAAGGACATCGTCTTAAAAATAGCGAAAATTTAACCTACAAGTCTTTATTGTCGCTTAAAGTGAAACAGAAAATTTTACTATCAGCTACACCTGTTCAGAATGATTTGTTGGAGTACTTTTCACTCATTAATTTTGTAAATAGCGGAATTTTGGGTGGATCTACGGAATTTAAAAGAAAATACGAAACTCCGATACAAAGAGGTAGAGATAAAGATGCTTCAGACAAGGAAGTTTTGGTGGGGGAACAGAGAAGGAGAGAGTTGATTGTTATCGTTGAAAAATGTCTTATTCGTCGCACACAGGCTTTATTGACAAAGTATTTGCCGGTCAAGGTTGAAACTATTGTGTGTTGTGAAATGACGAGTTTACAACATCAATTGTATCAAGCTTTTTTGAAACACCACGTGAGCAATTTAAGTGGGGAATCTCAAAAGATTTCTAGTCGAGCCCTTTCAATGATTATACATTTGAGAAAGCTTTGTAATCACCCCAATTTATTGTACGACTATTTGAAGGAGCATAAGATGAATGAAATGTTGAAAATGTTTGATGCATCAAAAAAGCATTTTGTTGATCCTGCTAGTTCAGGTAATTAAAATTAAAAAAATTTTTTAATATTATTTTTAGGCAAAATGAATGTTTTGTACCAACTTTTGACTTGTATAAAAAAGACTACCGACGATCGAGTCATTATTGTATCTAATTTTACGCAAACGTTGGAAATTTTGGAAAAATTGTGCTGCCAGAGCAAGTTGGTTGTACTTGTGAAAATGTAAATTAATATCTATTTTAATAGCTTTGGATTTATCAGATTGGATGGAAGCATGACTAGCAAAAAACGAGACAAGGTTGTCAAATCGTTCAATAATAAGGAAGTAAAATTTTAATTTAAAATTTGAAATTTTGAAAAATTACCTAGGAAAACATTTTTATATTAATGTTGAGCTCTAAAGCTGGAGGTTGTGGACTAAATTTAATTGGTGGAAATCGACTAATTTTATTCGATCCTGATTGGAATCCAGCCAACGACGATCAAGCCGCAGCTAGAATATGGAGAGATGGCCAATTGAAAATTTCTTACGTTTATCGTTTTTTAGCAGTAATTTTTTTTTCCAAATTTTTTTAATTAACTTTGTTTTTATAAAACAGACTGGAACAATAGATGAAAAAATATACCAGAGACAACAACACAAAAAGTCCCTTAGTAAAAGTATTATAGACACGAATCAAGTAACAGACATTGAAGATGTTGAGAGAGTTTATAGCTCAAGTGTAATTTAAAATTTAATTTAAAGTTAATTTTTTATAAACTTAATTAATATTTTATGCCACTCTAGGATTTACGAAAATTGTTTGAAAACATAAAAAAAACTAAAAGTGAAACTCACGAATGTCTTGATTGCAAAAGATGCGTAAATAATTACCAAGTAACACCTCCAGATGAAAATTCTACTTGTGAAATGCCACTAGCTCAATGGAATCATTATACTGATAAAAAACATTTACGTGATGTAATATTGAAAATGTCTTGGAGTAGTGGTGTATCGTTTGTTTTTGAACAAGTATCTCACCATAAACAGATTGTAACAGTTTAGGTTATTTTTAAATTAAATTTTTAGGAATATTTTTTTATTTTAATTTTTTTATAAAAAAATTATTTTATTTTATTATTATAATTAATATTATTATAATAATGATAAAATAAAATTGTTATATATAATTATTGTAGTGAATGAAAATTTAACAATCGAAAACAGTTTCCAGGATTATACAACAAAATTATGTAGCGTTTTGAAATGAAAAATTTGCAGTAACAATGCATTATTTCGTGACAATTTTTGTTTGACGTTTTATACCAATTACAGTGTATTTACGTTGGAGATTTTGGATTTTATTAATTATTTCTTTTAAGAAATTTTATAAAATGGATTTTATAGTGTCAGACGAACAAAAAAGAAGGAGACATGTTGAAAATGTAAAAAATCGAAGAAACGCTTTCAAACAATGGGGCAAGCACTTGAATGTAATTTTTTTTATATAAAAAACGTTAAAAACATTTTTTTAAAAAACTAGTAAAATTTTTACATTTTAAATTTCCATGTACATTTTTATTAGACTGGCGTTCCACCCAGTGCCAATGCTTATAATGAACGAAGCTTTCCAAAAAGCAGCTTCCGCAAATTTTATGAAAGAGGGGATTTTCCCATTGCTCTGGAGCATGATACAAAAGGTAATAAAATTGCCTGGGCTGTAGAGATTGAAAAGTTGGATTATCATCATTATTTACCTCTCTTTTTTGATGGTTTGTCTGAGAAGGAACATCCATACGATTTTTTCGCGCGACAGGAGATATACGACATGTTGGAGCACGGGAATAAAAAAATTCTGCCAGTTATACCTCAACTTATTATTCCAATAAAACGTAATAAATGAATTATTACACTGCTCTGCATCATTTTTAATGTATATAAACCTTTATATATACGTTTGATCAAACTCATCACGGTGATTATCATGGTGTGCTTAGTTTTTCTCCATCATATACAGTTTTTTAGCTACCTGTATTTTACGTTTTTTGACCAAGTCAACATTCTAGGAACCATAACTACCTAACGTCTTGCTATACACAATACCAAATTATGTCATATGAATCATCAAATTCTGAACTTTTAAACACACCATAACTGAATAATTAAAATCAATTAACAAAATAATTATGATTAAAACAAGGTACTATTAGAATATAGGATAATAAATATTACTAAATTATTTTAGTAATTTATTATTTTTATTTTCAAAATAACAAGCAAGTGCCTGTATAATGGTAACTACGTAACATTATACCCCAACTGAGAGCTCATTGTAAAGAGTGAACATTTGGCTTAATCACATAATAATTCATTTTTTATTATCAAATTTATTTTTTTCTAAAATATATAAAATATTTTGGTGTAAAAATCGAAAAAACTACGTTTTTTAAAAACTATTTCACATTAATCACACTAATTTTATTAATTAATTTAAATTTTTCAGTTATAGTGTGTTTTAAAATTCATCATTTCATGAAGGCAAGTCGTCAATTAGTCACTAAGTTTTAGTCAAAAAAAGTAAAATATTTTTTTTAAAAAATTCTTCAAAAAACAAATTTGATTTTGCAGGACAGTGTTAATCTAGGGATGTAAAAAATTGGTAGAAAATATTTATTAAAATTATATTATCGTCAATTATCAATTAATTTTTTTTAAAATAATGAATATCGAATTTTCAAAAAACCACTAGGTACATAACATTGAAACTTTTTTAAAGTTTAAAAATTCACATCCCTAATGCTATTTTATTCAAATATAATTTGAATTTCAAAAATTAAAAATTTTATATTTAGATGCGTTGAATACGAGAAATCATCGAATTATGTGCAATACTGTGAAAGTAATACAGACTCTATCTACTTCGGCGGATTTGGTTGGTGAGGCATTGGTTCCGTATTATAGACAAATTCTTCCAATGTTTAACGCTTTCAAGTCTAAAAATAGTATTTTTTAATATTATTTTATTTTAAAAATTTAAATTAAATAACTTAAAAAAAGAAAAACATTTTTTATAGTAAACATCGGAGATAAAATTGACTATGCACAAAGCAAACATGTGAATTTGGGGGACTTGGTAAATGAATGTTTGGCTACCTTGGAACAAACTGGCGGGAATGACGCATTCATAAATATAAAGTACATGATTCCTACTTATGAGTCTACGAAATACAATTAATAATTTATTTTAAAAATAAAAGTAAAAAGTAATAATATTATATTATGTTCAATTCATGAATATTATTCATTTATTTAAATATTAATCCCTTATAAATTTATTTTTATTAATCACTTTTACTTTGACATGTTTACTCTTTTAAGCTTTATTGTATATCAAAAAGATTTACAATTTTTTTAAAATTAATTAAATGCTCATTGTACAAAATGTACTTGTGTCCCAATAATAATTAAATAGCCTAATTAAATAAAATACACACAATACAATAAATGTAATATTACACTGCCAATTGGCCAAGTATGGTAATTAATTGTGTCGTATAAAAGGTTGATTCTTAATAGACCCTTTATTTTATTAATATTTTTGTTGCAACTTTTAAAATAAATGCAAGAATGTCACTAAATTTATAATTAATTTTACATTTTTGTTATTATATCGCGTCTATTGTGTGTGTATGATATAAAATTATTTGATCAAGTTTTTTAAAACTTTTAAAAAAACTCTTATTAACATGAATTTTGAATATGTCAGTGTTTTAAATAGAAAAAAAAGAGAAGAAAATGTCATCAATAGAAAGAATGCTTTCAAGTATCTAAATAGGAAACATGGATTGGTTTTAAAAACGGGTATCCCTCCTCGTTCGTTTGCTTTTAATGAACGAAGCACACACAAGAGTAATTTTAGAAAATTTTATGAAAGAGGAGATTTTCCAATTGCTCTGGAACACGACGCAAAAGGAAATAAAATTGCATGGGCTGTCGAGATTGAAAAGTTGGATTATCATCATTATTTACCACTATTTTTCGATGGTTTACGCGAAAAGGATCATCCATATGAATTTTTTGCCAAACAAGGAATATATGACATGTTGGAGCATGGAGGGAATAAAATTTTAGCGGTAGTGCCACAGCTTATTATTCCCATAAAAAGTAATTTTTCAAAATTTAACCAATTTTTATCAATATGATCACATTTTAAAGATTTTTTACTCGGTTTTATATTAATTCAACCTATTTTTATCAATATTTTCAAGATATTTCAATACATGTTAATTACCACCAAAAAATAAACTAACCATAGACGCTTTAAACACGAGAAATCACAAAATAATGTGCACAACAGTCAAAGTAATTCAGCGACTTGCAATATCAGCAGATATGATTGGTGAGGCCATGGTGCCATATTATCGACAGATCCTCCCAATACTCAACATTTTCAAATCAAAGAATGGTATTTTAAAATTTAAACTTTTTTATTGTACAATTTTGTAATAAAAAACTAAAATAAAACCTAGAAAACATTGGAGACTCAATTGATTATGGCCAACAAAAGAGAATGAATTTGGGAGATTTGGTTCAAGAGTGTCTAGCAGTATTAGAAAAGACTGGTGGAAATGACGCTTTTATCAACATAAAATACATGATTCCAACGTACGAATCAAACAAGTACAATTAAACATTTGGAAATTCAAAATATTCAATCTTTTAAGCTTATTAATGAGGTGTAGGTTTTTTCCCGTCCACGTAGAAATTTTTTGTGGCAGCGGGTAACCGAATTTCGATTTTTTCGAAATTTAGCATTTTTTCATCGAGGTAAACTTCACAAGCTAGAAATTAATATAAAATTTTTTAAAATAAATATATGATTATTTATACATAATCGTGACGTTTCTTTTAAAAAGGGAGCAGTATCCAACAAATCATCCTCTCTAAAAAATAAAATATTTAAAAAAATAATAAATATTCATAATACTTTTCGCACGCCTCAGGTATTGCATCAAACACTTTATCGTCGAGATATACATGACAAGTGGTACATGCTAAAGAACCAGCACATGCACCTAAATTTACAAAAAAAAATGAAAATTATTAAATAACGAAAACCTACCTTCCAAATCAACGTGATGCTTTTGGGCCAATTTCATAATATTATCTCCAACATTGCCTTCTACAGTAGTGACTTTTTCATCTTTATCAATAAAATTCACTGTTATCCTAAAAAATATAAATTTTCTTTCAATGAATTATTCAAAAAATAAAATTACGTCTTCAATTTTTGACATTCGTTAATCGACGAATTTAATTTTAATTTTAAAGAATGTAAAATTTTGAATTTACTTGAAATAACTGAAAACTGTTCCCATCTATCCAAACGAGTGATAAAGTTCATAAATAAACGCCCTTTTTCCATTATTATTGGATCAATTATAAATCATGCAAAATTAATTAATAAATTTCAATTTAAATTTGATTCAAATTCAAATTAATTTCAAAATTTCAATCGAAAAAAATTAAACCAAAAAAATGTTGCATTTATTGTAAATACATTATCGCTCATATGGTCTTGGTGAAATTTTTACAAGTTTTCGTGGGTAGACGATTTGTTGCATCGATTCGTCCTATTTTATCCCGGTCCAACAATGGAATTAAACAAAAGTGACTATTAATTGCTAAATTAATTTTAAAAATCTTGAGCCTTTTTAATTGAATTTTTTGTAGGTTTTATCGAAATTTCAATTCAAATTCAAACAAAACTGACGGAAAAGTAAAAACAAAATCAAAAACGGGATTATTTAATGCTAGCAATTCTTGGAAGATTGGACTAGGAATGTTGTCCATTTCTGGCATGTCTGCTTGGACATACATGTTATTATATTGGGGTTTTTGTTTTTGTATATTTTTTTAAATTTTTAAAATTTTAAAATTTATAAATCTTTAGGAGCACCTGTATTTGATGAGAATGGTATTGAGGTAACGAATTAATTTGCAATATTGTTTAAAATTGTCTTTTTAGATTGTGGATCAATACACACTATGTAAAAAATGATTTTAATTTAAAACATTTTTTCTATTCAGTTCCTAAATGGAAAGGTCGTTTATATAGATGTCTAAGTGTGGCTACACAATATCAAAAGGTAATGTTTTTTAAAAAAATTTATAAAATTCACTGAGGATAATTTATTTAGATGATTAAAGAACCCAACAGTAAACAACTTTTGCCCAATGTCCTGCAACCACCTTATTATCAACCAACTTATACCCTAGTCTTGGAAATGACAGGTATTCTCGTAAAACCGGAATGGTCCGTAAGTACTATAATTTTTTAATTAGAGTATCAAAACTTTTACATATAACTTCAATATAAGACAGCTGTTTTTCATGATATTTTTTTGTTTCTTCAAATTTCAGTTTCTCCAATTGTAGAGTAGATTTTTTTATTTTTAGATGCTCTATTTCCATCTCTAGTTTCATGTTGTATAATACTGATTCGTAGCAATTTGATAACGTGTCATTCTGTAATGTAGTTTTTTTTTGTTTTTCAATACTGGCTTCTTTTGTGGCGTTATTTACAGCTGACTTATTGTGATTTGCATCTAATTTATTTATTTTTTATTTTTAAAATTCAAAATTTTTTATTTTTTATACCAATATTTGATTGATGCTCAATGAATGCCTGACAAGTGTACATGTAAGGATTTGACAACAAATCTAAAATTGTTTTTAATTAAATAATTTTATAAAAATTATCATTTTGCAAAATAACAATAATGTATGCAATTAATTAATATTAATTAACAAAAAAGAATAACTTTTTTTGGTTCTTGAAACAAGTCCAAATTTTCACAATAGTTTCCCTTCATTAAAATAAAATTTTGTTGTTAAAAAATGGAAACGTACCATTTTTATTTTTCGTATTAATAGTAAAAAACTAAATTAATAATTAATTTTTTTACATTTTTAAATTTTAAAAATTGGTTAATATGGAAAAATGTTAATGTTTAAAATGAACATGAAATTGCAACAAATTTTGGAAATAAATTTACAGCAAGTATTATCTTGATGAAAGGAATGCATTTACAAAATTTTGACATTTTTGAATGAATAAACAAAATGTTGTAGTTTTTTTGTTAATTTAGCTTAATTAGTTGGATAAATTATTATTATTTTTGAATGAGTATTTAGTCACAATTATTTCCCATTTTTTAAACCAACGAGTCATGTGTTTGATTTTTTAGATTAGCTCAAAATGATAATTTTATGATAAAATGTCACGTTTTTGTCAAGTATTTTAGAAATTTTATTTTTATATACCTTGTGGATTAGACGCTGGCGGGAAAATTAATTTGGGAAACTTGCTCTTGTCAATATTTGAAAACGAAGGTATTTTTCTCTTACTACAGGTTTCTAGTAAATCATCACCTTTTGTATCATTCATTGTGCTCAAATCGATTCCTATTATAGAATTTTTCTCCAAAGCAGCTTCGCACATTTTTCTTGCCGCGTCACCATTGCTCGAATAAGCAGAATCGGAAGAATTGGCGTCATTCATCTTTACATCACTTGTCTTATCATTGAGCATTAAACTGTCAAATGTTTTATTCACTTTAATGATTGCATCATGCGAAGTATCGAAAGAATTGTACTTTCTTAAATTTTTAAATTGCTGCGATTCAAAAAACGAAGGTGAAGGAGAAGGCATAGAGAGAGATTCAATTTTGGTCAAATTGAGACCTTGGTTTTCCGTCGCAGAAGCAGATCTTGTTCGTTGTAAATCCACGACATCATTAGACGTGTAAAACTTTTCATTTGACTCTGAAAGAAAAGGCAAACCTATATTAACATCTTCTTTACTCTCTGATTCATCTCTTCCATCTTTCAATTGTATAACTTGAGCGATAAGAGATTCCTTTTCAAGATAGTCTTCCAACGTTCCGTTTCTTCGAAGATTTCGAGTGTCTATTTTTGTATATTGCTGTATCAATAAAGCAGTGTGTTCTCTACAGAGTCTTCTCGATACAGACATTCCTTTTGATTCTAGAGCCTGAGCGATTGTATTCCACACATTACGCAAGCTTTTAGTTTCCTGAGTAGATTTGTTTCCTTTCCTAGGATAGGGGTTTTGGTCCAACACTTCTTTCAATAGCAGAATATCATCATGAGCACTGAATCGAAATTGGGATTTTGGAGGCATTTGTTTATAATAGATCTTTAAAATTTAATTTCGATCAGATGTATCTAAATAAAGTTAGTCAAGTTTAAAGAATGCCAAGTTTTACCCAACTGTAAATAGGTAAATAATATATTTTCAAAATGTTTTGTATGATATTTTGTAAGACGTGATTAAACAACAGGAACGTCAAAATGTGAAAATAACTTTAGACATTCATGCGTTCAAAACTCAAACGGAGATTGCTAAAGAGAATTGACTAACAAAGTCTATAAAAATTTACTGTAATGAATTTCGCGTTGATACAGTCGTATACGACTCGTATTTACTCCGAGTCTCAAAGTAGATTACTCGTAAATACGACTAAAGTTTAATAAAATACACTAAGCAAAATTGGTTATGTCTGGAGATTTTTAATATAATATATTATGTTTTGTCGTAAATATTTTATTTTATCGCGCAGTATTTCTTTTTATATAAATTAGAAATTATAAATAAAAACTTGTAACAACAAACTCGCAACTTTAGCTTTTATTTACAAATTTGTACCGTCAATTTTTCAAATGTATACGTGTTTTTGGGTTTATAAAATTATATACATTTATATGTCAGATACGGGAGATTGCATAGTTGCCAGGATTTCAGACATTTTGAATAAGATTTAATTTTTTATTTATAAAGAAGTTAAAAGACATGAAAATTTATATTATTTATGTGCATTGTACAAATGTACAAGTTTCCATTAGACGTGGTTATCAAATTTGTGATATATATTGCAATGTTGTTAAAAAAGTATGATGTAAAAATGACGTGAAATGAATTAATTAGTTATAAATTAATTCATTTTATCACGCTGATTCATATCATTTATTCGATAGACAATAGCCTATTGTTAATAGGGATCATCATGTATGAGAGTGAGTAATAAGGGCACGTAACACCCCTTTATTATAAAGTTCATTTTTTCATGTTTTCTAGAAAATGTATTTTTTGTAATAAATGGGTGTTTTATTTTTATTTTTTTTGTTCTTCTGTAGCAGATTGTTTTTAAGCGTGTTTAATATACTGATGAAAATTATTTTTATCTCATTTCTTCAAGAAAATCACCATGGAGAATGTGTCAAAAAAGGAGAATTTTTATTTGAACATGAATTTTATATAAAAGTTTTCACTCATTTAAAATAATCATTAATGTCGATTTATGTATTTATTTATAAAGATTACCTTTTTTTAGAGATTTGATTATTCTACTGTCCTTTACTTTTATTTTTGAAAAAATGTTCAATTTCGTCTGCTTTTTTATTAATAACATTGATTAAATTTTCTCTCTTTCGTATTGGACGACCGTGCGGCAGTTGTTGTTTGTTTTTCTAAACTTTGACTGTATTTAAAAACATTTGTATTAAATTTGTCTAGTTTGTAAATTCTCTTGTTTATTCTCTTTTCTTAGATCACGACTGGATGGAGATTTAGACGCAGACCAGGTATAGACTATTTTTTAAAAACCTTATCTCACCCCATGTACGAAATTGTTTTGTTTACCCACGAAGATGGAAATGTATATTTTATTCAAAATACACGATTTAATTGAATATCTTTTAGAACGTTTACAGTATTGTCAATGGGATAGACACCAACGGCATGATAATGTACAGACTGTTTAGAGACTCTACTAATTATATGAATGGTTCTCATGTTAAAGTGAATGAAATTTTTTTTATTATAAAGATTTTAAAAATCAATGTATTCATCTTTTATCTTTCATCTTAGGATTTGTCGTGTCTCAATAGGGATTTGGATAAAACAATAATTATTGATTGTGATCCTAATGCTGTTCAATTGCAACCCAATAATGCATTTTGCATACCTCCTTGGGATGGGAGAGAGGACGATGAAACTTTGATTCATTTGGCTGATTTTCTGAAAAGTTTTTTTAAAAAATTATTAAATTATTAAAAAATAAAATTAATTTTTATTTAATTTATTTTTTAGCATTGGCTTCTAATCGTGTGGGAGATGTTAAAACAGTATTGTCGCATTATAGTGAGTATGATGATCCGCTAAAAGCATTTATGGAAAAACAAATTTTACTCAAAGTAAACACTTGCAGTGCACTGTTTAAAAGTTAATTTTTTATTGTTTTTTTTATAGAAAAAGCGTAAAGAGTCTACGAAAAAGATACAAAACAGGTTAAAAAATGATAACATTTACAAATACAAGTGAATATTTTAATTTTGTTTTTGTAAGTTTATATTTATTTAAAATTTTAAATAATAAAATTAAATAAATGTAAATTTTTTTGAAAAAAATGACTTGCAGTTCTATGCACACGTTTATTTACACCAATTACGTTAGAGAACCAAATCTTCTATTCTAGTTACCTAAAATATCCAAAGTTTTGCACAAATATTGCATTTTAAAATGTACGTATACATGCTCTTTGTATTTTTGTACATTACGTAAAAATTTTGAGATAATATTGGATAACTGAAAAATTGTTTATATATATGTAAATTTACATTTTATCAATGAAAATATGAAAATTAATATATTTTTCCAATGGCCGTTTTTTTTAATTTTTTTAACGAGTACAAATATTACTGAAAATTCACTATTGGGAAGAAATGAAGAGTCTGATGGGCATGTACAGTCAATGAGTAATTTAATGATAAAAATGATTTTATTTTAATTTTTTAATTCAATTAGCATTTATATTCCACGATTGTTTTCAAAACCTAAACTTTTCTTTGAATAATGGTGGAAATATTACACGTGAAAGTAAAAATTATTGTAATGAGCAATATGAAGACAGAGAAAACACACAAATTGTCCAAATTATGGACTTTGAATCTGATAAAGTCAGCAAAGCTGCTCAGATTCAAATTTGGCTTGTTCCTTTTAATATGGTTGATTTATTAATTTTAAAATTAAAATATATATTTTAGTTGTATTATCTGGATATTTTGGTACCTAATAAATCAAAAAATAAATTTGGTAGTTTTAATAAAACTGTGTGGTTGAATAGAGGCGATCGACTATTTATACACGTTTTTTCAAGTGATCACGATGATATTGGCAATTGTTGGGATCCTTTTTATAAAACAACGTTTGTTTATCACGAAAAAGTAAATTTTAAATTTTAATTTAAAATTTATTTTGTATACAATTTTAGTCGGATCGATCTCTGAATTTGCTAGTTTTAAAATATGATAGACTGGGCAATAATAGTCACTTTCATAGAGAAAGTAATTATTTTTAGATTTTTTTATTTTTATTTTTTTAAATTTTTTAAAAAACATTTTAAAGATTCGTTACCTTTCCGCTTTGAAAACTTGTATTGGTTCCGAAAACAGGTTGTAAGTTTACTAAATCTCGAAACGAAAAAATGGAAAAACTGCAACATTTTTCTCCAAGACTTTAATCCCTCCAGGTTGAAATCTTTCAACAAATCTCTGGCTACCAATATTACAAAAATTGCAGAACGTGAAGAAATTGCTTATAATGAAACCAAAATGTTGGACCAACATTCTTTTATCGTCCAATTTTACATTTTTTGCCCTTGTATCTATCTTTGCATTTATTACGACTTGTTCAACACCAAATTTAGATGTTTTTGCCAGCCAAATCAACTATTAATTGATCAATTTACATGTCAAGGTAAATTAAATAAAGAATTGATAAAAAATTAATTCAAATTTTGAAAGGTTAATATATAATTTAATCTAAATTTTAGATAAAGAAGCTTTTAAGAATATTAACCACTTGAGCAGTGTATTCAAATTCTCGTCTTGGATAATTTTTGTTGTTTTCTTTGTGGTGGTTTTTATAGCACTGCTGTTACTTGCTTTTAAAAGAAAATGCAACTCACAGGACAATGTCTCATTTGGATGTTTTCCATTAATCTCGAGAAAGCATTTTGATCCTTCAAATGTAAAAGATTTCATGATACCGCCAGTAACTGACATTTCCAGCTTTATAAATATTGAAAAATTCCAAGAAAATACAAATATTCTGTACAGCATCAACGACTGGACAAACGTGACTGAAAAAGAAAGCAGCTCGTTTCCTATAAGAGTCATCTCAATAGAAGAAATTGAAACTAAAAAGTAAATTAATAAGAATTTATTAATATTATTAAAATAGCCCACTGGGATCTGGAGCTTTTGCTGATGTATATAAAGGTATTTTCGAGAACAAACCAGTAGCTATAAAAGTTAATTTTATAAATTATAAAATATAAAATAAGTAAAAATTTGAAATTTTCAGATTGTCAAATTCACTGACGATTTTAACAATGTTCGACGAGACTGTCTTTTCGAGATTTTGATACTCAAGTAATTTAAAAAAAATTTATTAGAAGATTTTTTAAAATGTATAGACAACTATCTCATGTAAACATCTTACAACAAATTGCTGTTTCGTTTATGGATGACGGGATAGTCATTGTCATTGAATTTATGAATATGGGCAGTTTGTTGGACATTTTACGGAATAATAGACCTAATCAAAAGGATCTTTTTCCACTAAAAAAGAAAAAAATCAACGAAAAGATTACCAGTACTTTTAAAATGTTTTTGAAATGTGCATTGGATGTTTCTGAAGGGTGTCAGTATTTGGAAAGTTTAAATTTTACCCACAGGTAAAAAAATAAATTTGTTTAAAATAAAATATTTAATCAAAATATTAATCAAAAGTTTAGAGATATCGCTTCGCGTAATATTTTATTAAATAAAAGCCCGGATAATGAAATAATTGCCAAAATAGCGGATTTTGGGTTATCTCGTGGATTATACAAGTAAATATTATCAAAATATATGTGAAATGTTTTTTTTTTGAAAATAATAATTTTAGATCCGATTATTACGTCATGAATATGAAAAAAAAATTTCCTGTCCGATGGATGCCACCAGAAGTTTTATCTGATGGAATTTACAGTATTAAAACGGATGTCTGGTAAATAAAATTTTTAAATTCAATTTTAAAATTATATTTAATTAAAATTTTAAATATTCATAGGTCTTATGGCATTCTTTTGTGGGAAATATTTAGTTATGGAAAACTTCCTTACGGTGTTAACTTTAAAATAAAATTATTTTAAATTATATAAAAAAATAATTAGGAGTGTATCAAAATTCCGAGTTGAACGATTATCTGATAAACGGAGGACGACTAGCTATTCCGACAAATTGTCCATCTTGTTGGTAATTTTTTGAAAATAAATTTTAAAAAATCAAAATAAAATGTTCAAATTATAGCCACGATCTAATGATGGAGTGTTGGAAGTTTGACAAGAATAAACGTCCAAATTTCAAATACATCAGCAACAAAATGAAGGAATTTCATAAAAATTATCCAAATTTAAAATAAAATTTCAGAAATTGTACTAAAATTGTTAAAAAATTTAGCAATACTCTATTTATTCCCTTGTGTTGTAAATCCAGTTTATGTACTCAGGTGTACATTTTTATTTATCTTATAGAAAGACATTTGAAAGAAATTTATTTTTTATTTTTATTTTTATTTTTTTAAAATTTGTTTTAAGTTAATGAACATTTTTATCCTTGTTCTATCGAGTTTTTTGTTTTGCGGTAAGAATATAATTTAAAAATTAAAAATGTCTTAGAATGTGTTTTTTCTGAAAATGAAAACAATTTAACAAAATCTAATCAAAATGAAAACACTGACGTTAATGAAAAGACTAATAATGACAAAATGACAGCTAATGTATCGGAAAATATCGATAAATCTACATTTAATGATGAAAATGCAGAAATGAATGTTAAAATACCAACAGATTCTGAAATAAAGGGCAAAGAAATTTACAAAAATGACTCAAAATCTACAGAGGGTAAAAATTTGAAAAATGGAGCACCTGAAGAATCAAAACATGAGAGGGATAACGAGAAGAATAGCAAACATGACGAATCTAATGGACAGAAGACTAGTAAAAAACCTTCAATCGAATGGGGCAATTAATTAGTTATATGGTTAATTCCTTTAGTTTCACATAAAATAATTAATTAATTAATTACTAGTTATCTCTTAAAATATTAATTTTTGAATTGCAAGCTTAAAAAAATATTTTTTATATTATTTAATGTTTTTCAAGTTACAGTTTTTCTGTTAATTAGTGGTTAATTAAAACTCCATAAATTTGTTAAAAATTTGTCGTTTTGAAGTTGTATATTATTTTTTTTAACACTATTTTTTAAAAAAATTTAAAAAAAATATAATTATTATATTTAGTGATTGGAATGGTTATCCTGGCATTGTGTTTGTTTGTTTTCCTGATAATAGCTATCGCTGCAGTCAAGCATATTCATAATCGCAGAGCAAAGTTTTACAAGGTGGTGGATACTGGAGAAGATTACGACGAAACGGACGCATTGCTCCTCGAATAGATGTGTTACAAAAAAATTAATCATATTTTTTCACTTTATAAATTTATTATAAAATTTATACATCACTTTATTCTTGTTTTTTATGACATATTTTAAAATAAAAAAAATATACTTATAAAATAGTTTAAAAACCCATAAACTTTATGATAAAGGTATAATTTAAATAATTAAAGTCGTACAAATTTGTGTGTTCATGTGTTTCGTTTATTTCTTCTGAAAGATCATTCACATGGATGTACTTGGTACTTTTTTATTTCAATTAATGTTAATATATTTAATATTGAAAAAATTCATTATTTAATTTGATTTTTTTAATTTATTTTTAGTTATTGTTGCTTGATCTTGTGGCTACTTTTCTTATTGTTCATCATCTTCTGTTTCGCCAAGCTTTGTAGATCTAAATTTTTCAAAGTTTCAAGAAAAGACGAAAAGACCTTGTTAATATTTGACTCGATTTGATAGAAAATTCTACTAGAAAAATACTTGGTAAAATTTAATAATGAAAGTTTAAAAAGTTTTGTTATAAAAATCAATTGTAATAATTAAGTCAATTAAGAAATATTACAGAATGTGATGAATCATTAATGACATACGCTTCGTTGATTTCAATCAATTATGTAAAGATATTTTAATCACTCGTATTTATCGGCTTTGAATTCAATTTTAAACAATAATTCTTTTGGCACAATAGTAATTAAGAGCCGCAACATTTCATCACTTTAGGCCATCTTTAGTTTTTATTAAAAGGGGCAGATAAAACACAAATAGATCTGTTCAATAAACAATGAAATGTATTCATTTTATTGGAAATTTACAAATTGAAACGTCATTTAATAGCTTATAAATTTTATTCAAATGAACAATATGAGAAACGTAACGAAACAAGTTTTGGTGATTCTTAACCAATTTGGAACTCTAAAGGTGAATAAATTATTGTTTTTTAAATTAATAGTTACCATTTTAAAAAAAAAATTTAGAAACCAGCGGGAATTATATGTCAAGAATTGGTTTATTGTATGTATCAAAATGACCGTTATGTAGAGGTACAAAATATAATTTTTTGGAATAAATTTAATATAAATTTAAAATTTTAGATAAATTCGTTGAAGAAGGAATTCAACAATGCAATCATGCCAATTTTGAAATCTGCAGAATGTAATTTTTTATTGTAAATAAAACAAATTTAAATTATTTTTATTCATTTTATTTATTTAGCAAACAAGCAAGACATTCATTCTGCTCTATTCTTGATAAAAACATTGAATTTCAAAAATTCTGGAGAAAACATTTTCACTGAAAATGCAAAAAACTTTCCAGCAATTTTCAAGGCTTGTATAAATGAAGCAACTTGTCTTATCGAACAAGATGAAATAAATCCTATACAAGAGGACACAATAACCAATTGCTTTGATATCCTCGTCAATCTCCTAAAAACTCTATGTACTAACGATTACTCTGAAAATTTCACAAGCTCATCTGAGCATTTTTTCTTTTTTTTCGAGCAATTGAATAATTTGATACAGAGCATTTTCGTTTATATGCAAGTAAATTTCGAGATTGAAAGTAATTCGTTTTTTCTCGAGAAATGCACTTCCTTTGTCGCCAACTGGTTAGAAATGGATTACATGTCTCTCACTGACGAGTTTAATTACATTTTACCGCGATTGAGCAAATTTTGGTAATTTTATTTTATTTAAAATTAAAAAAAACTACATTACTAATTTATAATATTTTAGCATCAAACACAAATGCATGGAAATGCTCTATCCAGGTCTCTATCATCGATTGGTAAATGTAATCAACATTATATCCCAACAAGATATTTTGACACACATGATGAAATCAGTTGTGGGAGATAGAGTAATTAATAATTATAATTATAATTACAATTATAACGATAAAAAATGTATTTTCATAAATTTTATATTTAAAATTATTTTAGAACGTTACAAAGCTAACTTATATACTAGTAGACATGTATGGCCTATACACGGAACATAGAGACATTATCAAACAAAACCAACAGTTTAGTAGATTGGCGAAATCCTGGGTACCAAAAGAACTGTACAAGATACACGGGTACAGAATGATGTAACAAGTACAATCATTGTTTTTAATAATAAATTATTTAAAAAATTTTAGTATATTTTTTACAATGTTTTTAACAATATCATTCAAAAAAAATACCGCTAGAATTTATCTACATCTACTCACTTTAAATACAGTTTAAATATTCAATATTTAAACAAGGCTTATGTATTCAGGTGTGATATAAATATATTTATTTTGAAGAATTACGCATAATACGTTTTGCTTACAAACATACATATAAAATGAATATTTTAATCCTGCTTCTTTCAAGTGTTGTTTTTTCTGGTAAAATTATACTTTATGAAAATTTATAGATGTCATTTTGATATTTTTCAAATAATTTAGGTGTTATTTTTTCGGAAAATGAAAATAGTTTAAAACAATTGGAAACTCAATTGGAACAAAAGGTGCCAGCGATATCAGATACAAAAGAATTGACGGAAAATGGTGACAAAAACGAAATACAACCGGCTGTTCCCGAAAAGGTGCAAGAAGAATCTTCATCTAATGTCGAAATTCCAGATGAAGTAGCCGTCAAAGAAAACGCTGAAAATGACGAGAAGAAGCCAATTCTTGACCCTGAATTTACTGAAAAGGATACAAAATCATCAGATATTAAAGAATCGAAAAAGGAGCCTGAATCAAAGGAGAAAAAAGGTGATGCAATTCCAGATAAAAAGGGAAAAACTGACGGTTCTACTGGCACGGCCGATAAAGCATCAAAGAAATGGAGTAAAATTATATTTAAAAAAATTGCAAATTTATACATGTATAATTTGAAATTTGGCAACGTTTCAATATTTAGAATCATTCGCGTAAATTAAAAAAAAGATTTTAAAAATAGCTTATTTAGTAATTGGAATGAGTGTCCTTGCAATTTGTCTGTTTGCCCTTTTGGTCGTGGCCATCGTTTCCGTAAAACATATTCATAATCGCAGAGCCAAGTTTTACAAGGTTGTAGATACAGGAGAAGAATACGACGAAACGGACGTTTTGCTTCTTGAGTAGATGTGGCACAAGTTTATAAAACAACAATTTAAATTTACTTATTTAATAAAAAACTATAAAAAAATAATTTAACAAAATTTAATATACACAAGTTTGTAATAGTATTTATAATGGAAGTAAGGTAGGTTGATGACATTTCTTTCCATTTCTATTTCGAAAGGGGTTTATCATTTTTGTCAAATTTGTTGTTCCACATATTTGATAAACATTTTTTCCGAAACTTTGAGAGTTTGTAGTTCTAAATATAATTCTGTATATTATGTATACATTTTTTTAAACAAAATTAAATTTAAAATAAATTGCATCGAACTAGACTCTAGTTACTAGAGTAGAACATTTTTTTATAATAAAAAAATAAATTTTCTCTTACTTGAAAGTATCCATAAGAGATTGTGCGTTTGATGAACCTTCTTTAGATAAAGAATACCATTCTATCGTAGTTCTATCCTAAATAAAAATTATTTATAAGTGAAATTACAAGTGAGATAATAAAATTTAATATCTTCTAATATATTAGTTATATTTATTTCATGAAATAAATGAATTCATGAATTCATGTTATAAAAATTATAACTTATAATTTATAAACAATTAAATTTTTTTTATATAATATTTTTTAGATAATTTCACGAAATAAATGTTCATATGAGTTTGAAATTGAAAATGTGTGAATAAAAAGCATAAACTAATAAAACTATTTACCAGTGAAATATTTATATGCGTTATGCACAAAAGTCCAAAAGTAGCAAAGCTGAAAAATATAGTTGTCGAAAATGAAAAGGCTAATAAATATTTATGATTCAAATTTCCTAATTCAGCCATCCATTCCATGTAGTAACAGATGTGAATGTATAAAGAAGATATAGATGAAATGAAGCAGTATAGTAGGGCAAGGACGAAAATTCCATAATTTTCTTCCCCGACGCAATTGTTGATACTAAATTTAAATTAAATTGTTATAAATTATAACTTTTAATTGAACTATTTAAATTTTAACTAATATAAAATTAATAAGTTATTAATAATAACAATATGCAATGATGGTCCATTTTTCTGACGCATTTGTTACAGATTGAGCAATGATGTGTTCGTGGTGGTCTTACATGTTGACATTTTTTACAAAATGTTCTACGTGACATGGAATCCGGGTTTGTACTTTCTTGTGTAGTGAAAGCTAAATTAAGACTATTTTATTTTCAATTTTCAACACATTTGATAATTTTAATTTATATTTTATATAAATAATTATAATCTACTTTAATATTACTGTAAAAGAACCCAGGAGAAGAAAAAGACACTTTCCAATACGATACAATTTGTAAAACATAAGATATGTTGAAAACTAAAATATGACTTAATAATTTTATTCACTTTTAATTAAGATATAAAAATAATACCTATATAAACAAAATGTATTTTATCTTGCTGGAAACTAGTCATTACAAAATATCGGTTGATAACATACAAACCAAACAACCACAAAATTAAAAAAAGACTAAACATGATATTTCCAATATGACACTTTGCCATCAATTTTGAAAATTATCAAAAATCAAAAAACAGAAAACTCAAGGAATTGGAAATGTATATTTGCAATCTAGACAAAATGCTGCTAAGGAAGAAAAATACACATTTATGTAGTATAAATTTATCCCTTACAAATTACGAATCACAACGTGAGTTAATAGTTAAGAAACAAAAGATATACAATTTATATATGTAAATATAAGTTATATAACCCTAACTATAATAAACAGTGTTTATTAAACACAGTAAAAAAAATATACATTTTTTCACATGTGTACTAAGGTAGCATATAAAAGATATCCTGTATGTCCAATATCTGAACCATAGTTGATTATAGAAGTTGTGGGTGGATTTGTTGAGGTGTATTTACAAAATTTGAGGCCAAAATTTGAGCGAATATATTCAAAGATCTGAAAAAAAAATTTTTAAAATTTTAATAAATTGATAAAAAAACCTCAATTTCATCAAAATTCCCCACAATTGCATCTTTAGTTTTTTGAATTTGTTCTATACACGGAGAAAACGACGCCAAGCGTCCTTCTAGCAAAAAAATATTATATGATTTTATACTAATTTAAAATTAATTTCATACCGATCCGCAAATATTTCATGACATTTGGAACAGCTAACCACGGAGAAGGCAAGTCTAGAAAAACAGCATCAATTTTTGCATCAATTTCAGTGAGGATTAAATTTTTATCAGTGAAATCGAGACTTTTACATATGAAAGAATCGGGGTTTATTTCGTCAGTTTGACTTAAAAGTTTCATTTCATTGCAAACTTGTTCTACTCGATCGGATGATATATCAAAAGAGAACAATTTTCCTGTTGGGCCAATAGCTTTTAAAAGAGAATAAGACAGCTTTCCACTTCCAGTTCCTACATTAAAAAAATATATTTTGAAAATATCAAGTAAAAAAAAACTTTTTTTAAAAATTAGCAAGAATTAGTGACTCGAAAGCCTTTTTTTATACCAATAAAATCATCTAAAAAATTTAGCGTTTTCACGGAAAATTTTTCGACAATTATTCAGTCACTAGAACAAATTATCATTATTTTTAACTTGTAAATAATGAATTTATAAATTTTTAATATAAATTTTAAATTAAAACCCGACTCAACAACACTAGATCCATTTTTCAAAGACAACTGAAAAATAATCTGTGAAATATCACTGGTATAAAGATATCTGGTCAAATTTGGACCAACACGCGTGTATAATTCAGGAGAAATTTTTAAAACCCAATATTTCTTCATCTTGTTAGTTAAACCACAATTGTCGTTTCCATTTGCACGTTCAATCAACTCTTTTGCTTCGATTGAACCAAATTTTGTGTCGATTAATCCTTTTTCAGGTAATATCTTTCGATAAATTGTTTTATAATCGAAATAAATTAAAACTAAATCACCCACGTGCATTTTGAAAATTACAATTTAAAAAAAATTAACAACCATGGATATTCATTTATGTGTGTAAAAAAATAAACTTACTTTATCATTCAAGTAACGAGTTTTTTATTTTTTGATCATGTTGGGGATTAAATGGTTTGTATTTTATTTTAAATGGTTTTTGTAATGTTAATATTCACTTTATTTCCAGTTTCACCTCGACTCAATGTTGTGGGATGGCTACTTTGAAGGACAGTAATTTTTTTTTAAGTTTTAAAAATTTTAAGCATTCGAAAAAATTCTTGAAAACGACATTTATTTATAATTTTAGTATCAATGCGTCTTCGCGCCATCAGAAATATTCAGAAAATAACAAAATCTATGAAAATGGTCTCTGCGGCTAAATACGCCCAAGCAGAAAGGAAATTAAAACACGTGGTTCCTTATGGAGAAGGTTCTTTGGGTAAATTTATCACTTTAATTTATATATATAAAATAGAATTTTACGACAAATGTGGATTGAAAGCGGACGAAAAAAAACCTAACCATTTGATTATTGCAGTAACGTCCGATAGAGGTTTATGCGGCTCGGTTCACTCCAATATTATAAAACCAATTGTCAGAAAAGTAAATGAGAGGTTATCAGAAAACGTAAACGTCAATCTTGTAGCAATAGGAGACAAATCAAACGCTATTTTTTCAAAGTATTTTTTAAAAATATATTTATCCCTATATGGATAATTATTTCGCGTCAAAGGGACAAATTTTAATTTCATAATTTTTTTGTTAACCCTTAGTTGGTCGCATGATAAAAAAAAATGTCGGCTTACGGGTTAATTGAATTTTTAACACTTTTTTAATAAAATTATCATTTTGTACTAATCTAATCAACCAAAAACATCACTCATGAGTTTAAAAAATAGGAAATAATTTTGAGAAAATAGTTATTTTATAAAAAATAATAATTTGTCCAATTAATTAATGTTAATTAACAAAAAAACTGTAACTTTTTTTTAATCCTCCAAAAAAGTCAAAATTTTGGAAATATATTCGTTTTATAAGAATAAAACTTGTCGCAAAAAATTGGAAAGGTGTTATATTTATTTTTGAAATTAATCGTAAAAAACTAAATTAATTTTTGTTGTAAACATTTAAATGTAATTTTGAAAAATATTATATTTTATTCTATTTTATAAAATATTATATTTTATTCTATTTTATAAAATATTATATTTTATTCTATTTTATAAAATATTTATCGACTGAATAAATAATAAATCAATTTTACCAGTATTTGAAAATTTAATTTCTTTATTACAAGTCAGTTACATATTTTAGACTTCAAATAATAAACAATACAATTTTTGATCAAACTTTATTGTTAATTTTTGGAAGTACAATACTCAAAAAGAATTAATTTAATTGACAAATTATTATTTTTTATAAAATAACTATTTTTTAAACATCGAGTGATGTATTTGGTTTATTAGATTAGTACAAAATGATAATTTTATTAAAAATGAAGTAAATATTTGAGTATCAGCATTTATATTTTTGACATGTAAATTAGTAATTTATAATTACCCATAATAAAAATTATTCGACAATATTTTTATAGAAAGTTTAAAAACTCCATGTTGTGTTCTTTCAAAGATATTGGAAAAAGTTCACCTACTTTTGACGACGCTTCTTTTATCGCTCGGAATATTTTATCTTTCGACAAGACTTTTGATCATACTGAACTGTATTACAACAAGTTTAAGTAATTTTTTTTTTAAAAAATTTTAATTGTATTCAGATCCATCATTTCTTACAAAATGAGCATTATAAACCTTTTTAACAATACACAGATCAAAGAAGGTGAGAATTTCGGGTTGTATGACAGTATCGATGACTCTGTGTTGAAGAGCTTTAACGAATTCTCCCTTGCCACAATTATTTATTATTCTTTGGCTCAAGCTAGCTGTAGTGAACAGAGTTCCAGAATGACGTCCATGGAAAATGCGTCCAAAAATGCAGGGGAGATTATCACTGGTTTAGAAATGCTTTACAACAGAACCCGTCAAGGTGTCATAACAAATGAGCTAATAGAGATTATTTCTGGGGCATCAGCCTTGGAGGGCAAATAAGTTTCTATAAACATTGTCTTTTTGAATAAAGAAAATTTACCAGAATTTCAGGTAAATTTTAAAATCAATTGTTATACAATCTTCCATTGTATAATGGCTGCGTCTTGCCCACCGGTGGTAAGTATGTATTTATCTTGTGATGAGAATAAAACTTTGCTAATGTTTTTATGGTGAGCTTTGTAGCTTTGGAAAAATATCTAAGTGTATGATTTAATTTATGATTAATTATTTTTTAAAAAAATGATTAAAATTACGTTTTTTGTACAAGGATGTCGAAAGATATTAACATAGCCTTTATCATCGCCAATTGCACAAAATTCATTGTTCCAGGAGCACGTTTTGAAACTACAATCTTGAGACCTTTTACTCGACCATATCCCGTATATCGAATACGTTAAGAGGCAGTTATTTGTGTTCCATAACAAGTTTCTGAAAGCTACTCGATGAGAATGGATGACTATTTCAATTTGTTTTGAAAATGACCCTAAAAATGCATTTTAATTTTAATATTTCTTGTAATTGAAAATTACAATATGTGCATTTCATATTTTCTGATGTAGTTCTCAAAACATAACCGTAATCACTATATTTAATTGTTGACCAACTAATGCTACTGTGTTTCGAACCATCACCCTAAATTATTATTTAATAGACTAATCTGATCATTGGTCAGAAATATTTAAGAAAAATAGGTAGTACTTTTAGAGGGTACTTTTTATTTACAGGGCTACAAAGTTTGAAAATGTTAAAATTGTTTTTTCTCCTAATTTCTTAGCACAACTCAAAATGTGTCCCACAAAATTATAATTTTTAAGTTTACAAATTTTTTCGAATGTCAGTAACAAAATTTACATCTTGACCAGCACAGATTCAAATCCAACGGCAATGTTTTAATTATGTATTGTTTAGTATAAATATTTTTCATATTTCTAAAAAAATTATTAAAAAATTTTTTTGAAGTTCTGAGTACATAAAACATATTAAGCTGATTCAAAAATATTAAGAAACAGGAAAAATAAAAAAGCTGATAAAAGTCATAAAATAAGTAAAAAATCTCGTGATTTGTTTATAAAAATGTATAAATTAGTAAAGTCTTGCTCATTAATTTTATTAAGATGAATATTTGATTTTAATTTTGACTGAGCGATACAAAATATTCATTAAAATTTAAATATTGCTTATTTTTAAAAAATATTTCTCAATTAAAACAATATTATGTTGCTATTTTTAAGTATTTAAATAATTTATATTATTTTGTTTTTTTTCAATTAAAATTTCATCACTCTTATTATTATAATAAAACAATTTTTTTAAATTATTTTAAAAAAATATACTGGAAATTCCACATCTTTAATGACTTTTGGATGTTGAGCATCTTTAAAATCCAATAAAAATATAAAAATACTTCCAAAACTATCGCTTGCAGCAATTTGAACGTTTTTTTCATCTATAAATAAAAAAATTACAATAAAATTTATTAAAAATATATTTTAAATACCATCGCTTTGCACAAAATTGTCATTTCTGTTTATTTGTACGACTGGATTTTGCGATGCTAATATTTCCAATAATGGATTTACACAAGACTCTTTTTCTTGATTAAAAGAAAATAAAAATATTCTCCCCGAAAATGAAACTGCGATACAATTTAAATCCCACAAAACCATAATGCTATTTATCTGTATTCCTATAAATTTGTGAGACCACAAAAGTCTGTGTGTATCGGGTTGGTGAATGTTGACTACCCCATCATATCCACAAGAAATGGTAAAATGTTGATTTTTTATTGTTGTGCAACACAAATCGCTAATCTCATCAGAATGACCCTAAAAATAATTGAAAAATTATCTTGAAAATTTTCATATTATTTTTTTACTGAAGTAATTGTTCTAATAATTTTGCAATCCCGCAAAAGGTTCTTTTTCGATTCTTTGTCAAAAAGAGCCAAAAGGATACATCCGTCCAATGTACCAATAACTAAATAATCATTTTTGATTTGTAGACTTCTTACGCCAGTTTGTGACTCAGGAATCTTGAAAAATATTTTTATTTGTTATAATTATAATTGTATACCTGTAATTTTGAATTTAATGGCATGTTTTTTGTCAAACTGTAACAATGAATAAACGAATCACGCCCTAAAAAATTGTTTATTCATTTTTATAGAAAATAATGTAAATTAAAACTTGTAATTACGTACCTGCTGAAAAAATAACTTTATCTCTGACACAAATGGACAAAACAGAGCCCTAATATTTAATTTAAAATAATTAAAAATTAAAACAAGGACTTTTTTTAGTTTTTACTAAGTAGTGGATTCTGAAAACAGAAAAAGTGTATAAAAAGTATAATTATTTTTTATTAATTTTTATTTAATATTAATATTATTATATATATTTTGAACCTGATGTGCGTGTTGTCTGAGATTTATAATTGTCATTTTATCGTCCCATATGTATATTGTTCCGTTTGAATCTCCAGTGTACGTATTGTCGTCTTTATAAACAACGCAGCAAACGTATAGAGCTTTTAAATTGATCTATATAAGTATAAAAATATTATTTTTAAATAAATTATTTAAATTAATTTTTTTAACTCCGTATTTCGGACTAATCGTCTTTTTAATCGACTTAAAATCTGCTGTATATGTAAACCATGATAGAAATTCTTTACCTACTGCGACAAAGGTATTTTCCGTGCTTATATTGGAAAATACTAGACTATATATTTGTTCATTTTCAACCTATGTAATTTTAAAAAAATTTGTTTAATATTATTAACAAATTATAAACGAATTTTGTTGGTATTTTTATAAAAAATGAATACGTCAAATTGTTGGATTTTAGAGACTGTAGTCAAATTCCACACTGTAATGTTGTAGTGATCAGTGCAAAATAAAAAATCCTACAAGAAAAAAATTATTTGTTTCAAAATTGTATTAAGATTAAATTCTTGAAAGCTTTACTATTTTATTATAAGTAATAATTTATTACGCTCTTTTTTACAAATTGGAGACATGTGAGAGTATGCGGTAAATTTTTTATTCCAATTTTTGCTATAACTTTGAAAGTTGTCGGATTCCAGACAAGTACTCGATTCTTTAATTAAATGTTATTTTATTTTATTTTTTAATATTTGGATTTTAATACTTGGCTGCTAGTGGATGTAAAATCAATTTGACTCGAGGCTACAATTGTGCCTGTTGGATGAACGTCAATGCTAATCATAATATTTATTCATACATTTTCAATTTTAAATACATTTAATCATTTATGTCGTGAAATTTAGATTTTTTATTCAAACATTTTCAATTTTAAACACATTTTATCATTTATTTCGTTAAATTTAGACTTTACTATAAAGTTTATATTCTTGAAAACGTTTTCAATTTTAAATAATATTTCTTAAAAATACCAATTGACAATACACGTGTGAAGCTGAAAATGAGTCTGTTTTTTGGCCGAAATTGAGTACAAAACGATAATTGATCCAACACAATAAATTATCATGTCCCGATTCAAAATGTGCACGTTATTCCTGCAGTCTTTCCCCCTATACCCATATCTATAAAATGATTATTATAATATTTTTTTTAATTATTAATAAATAATTTATTATTTATCGAAAGTTACATCCAATCGATGACGATTTTCTGAGTTGGAGGACTGTTTTGTGCATCATCGACCAATTTATCCGGTTTATAAATTTGTATTTTTTGTCCTCCAATAGAAATATTGACAGATTTAACAGTATTAGTGACCAATGTTTTATTAATGTTTCGTTTCAGTATGTCTCGTGGAGCTAAAAAATTGAGAAAAATATTTTTAAATTAATAACTATTTTAACGTTTTATTACACTTTGATCTTTTCTGAATAATTGCAGCAATTGCATTTTTTTTCAAATTTTCCTTCTCTAATGAATCAGTTGTTATTAAAGTAATTTTTTTGGATTGTGCATTATTTTTATTATTCTCATCTGTAACTTGATCCACTTTCATGTTATTTTTTAAAGTTTTTGAAGTTTTAGTGGATTTTGTTTTTTTAATAGGCTCTGTAATGATGACTTGAGGGGCATTTATGGTGGTTTTAAAATATATAGATTCTTGTATCGCCTTTTTCAAAAGATGAACTAGATTGGGCCAGTTTACAATCCCATTTTGGTGAGTATCGCATCTTTTAATTAGCATTTTTAAATGAGCCCCGTATACAGATATATTACACCTTTTGCATAGATCATGGACTCTTGAAGCCTTAATCTGTCCACTTTTGTCAGTGTCGTATTTTAATAATGAAGTTTCGAGTTTAGCTACTGTTTTTACGCAATTGGCGTCCAAATCCTGAATTATTCGAGATATTATGTTTTTTTCAATATCTTCATCATTATACTAGTTTAAATGAAAATTAATATATTTTTTTAAAAAAATTTTAAATTTATTGTTACTGTTGTATCTTTCATTTTTAAATTAATTTTATCAATTGATTTTATTTCCCTCATGGCCACGACACTGTCACGACCAGATGACTCTTGGGCATTTTTTAGAGCTGAATAAAATTTTTCATATTTTATACCTAGCGGTGATTCATATTTTAATATGAGAATATCCATTATTTTTTTTGGGAGTGGAATTTCAGATTCCTAAAATTAAAAAAAATCATTAAACTTTTTAAAAATTAAAAATATAATTTTTAATTTTACAGTCAAATTTAAATTACCTGTAAAGTATTTATCAGTTCTTCTGTAGTTATTAAAGCGTCAACATTGGCAAATTTTCTAAAATTCATGAGTAAATTGCGCAATTTTTGTTTGCTGACATTTTCAAAAATTTGCACTAACTCTGCAGATAAATTCATGTCTTCATTATCAGCAACAGTTACAATAGCTTTTTTTAAAAAAAAATTAGTAAATTATATTTATATTAATTATTTTTAAAAAATGTTTTGCAAGTACTATTTTTCAACTTTTTGAGACCTCTTCCTTCTTTGTTTGATTTTTCCATTGTTTTTTATTTTTTATATAAAATTTTGTTTTTAAATGCTTTGTTTGTGAATGAACTAGTGTTATTTTCAGACCTGTAAAATCAATAGGTAAGTTTTAGTTTTATTGGTTTATAAAAGTTTAGTAAAACGAGATTTAATCGATAAAAAGTGGAATTTTTTTATTAATTAAATTAATAAATATATATTTTAAAATAAAATTTTTTTAGATTATTTTAAAAATTATTAAAATGGTCATAATTATTAGTGCAATAATCGAAATTGAATATAAATTTATAATTAAAGTTTAAATATTCGATTGCAGTGCAGTCAACTGGAAAAGGGCTCTGTTGCCAAGCAATTTGGGATTTTATAGAATAATTATATAATTAAAAACAAGACCAAGCGACAACAACAATATTTATGATGCAATTCAATTCTAAAATCTTAAATATTGACAAAAGATCCACAGTTTTCAACGTACAAAGTTTCAACCAAGATGATAATATTAGGATACTCTGTAACTGATGTAAACATCATAAACAAACACTACAATTTTACAAAAGGGCCAAAATTAGTTTTATAAGATAAATATCTTGATAAATATATAAATATCAATTTGACGATTGAAATTAGAGATGGTAAATTTGATAATTGAACATTTCAATTTAAAATTATATCAATAATTAATTTATTTATTTTTTTAGATGAACCAAAATAAGCAAGCCATCTGTCGACAGGATTCCAATTTAAAAGTTGCCATGAAGAAATTGAGGTTTTCGAGAAGCAAAAAGAGGAACACTGTCGTTATAAAGATTGAAAATTTTGACACAGCTCTGATAGATCGGGAATATCATGTAAAATAATAATATTATTTTTTAAATATTGTTCTTATATGTTTGTTAAATTGTAAATTTGAATTTAATTTTATAAATTTTAGAATGATGAAAATATTGAAACTGTGATGGAAGAATTGACAGAAAATGAACCTAGATTTATTGCTCATAGTTTTGAGCTTACACATCTGGATGGAAGAAAATCTTACCCTCTAATTTTTATACATTATTCACCCATGTGTAAGTTATTTTAATATTTTCAGTATAGTTTTATATTAATTTAAGAAAATTTTATCACAATTTTCATATTAAACATTTTAAACTATAAATTTCCATTATAGATGGCTGCAACACAAATTTAGTAATGGTTTACGCATCCTCCATGAAGGAAATGACTCAAGAGTACGACATACACAAAGTAAAATTAAAATATATTAAACTAGATTGACATTTTTGTACTACGTACAAAAACGTATCTAGCTCTGCCGAGGGCGTGGCGCCGGCAAGTCATTAT